>CASGFW010000259.1:0-38663 GCA_949316455.1 Acleris holmiana
CGTACGTTTCCTCCCTGTTCGGACAATTGGTGATCCCTCGGCCGTTCCTGTTGGGTTGTGGTCTTGACGCCAGTTGGCACTTCGCTTTTTTCTGCGTTCGCCTGTACGTTTTGGTTTAATCCCGCGTTTTTTTTGGTATTTTTACGTTGTAGTCACGGTGTTCGAGGTCATTGACCTTGAATGTTTGATAACGTTTACCGCTATCTTGGTTCCCGGATTTGTTTTTTGTCAGATTGACAAAAACTGTAGTTTAAGCTACAGGTGTACCTTTCGGTGACTGACTCCTTTTTACTTCCTACCTGGTTAGGGTTGTCACTTCTTAGATTGTGTAGGGTTATCACTTCTTAGATTGTTTAGGGTTGTCACTTCTTAGATTGTGTAGGGTTATCACTTCTTAGATCATTTAGGGTTGTCACTTCTTAGATTGCTAGGGTTGTCGCACACCATTTAATTTACTGTATGGTTGTAATTTTTATTTATTTTTTCTTCTCCTTTGTCTAGAAGGGGGATGATTGCAGCATTACCGCTGCAAAGTTAAACCTTTTTTGCACCGTCGTATTGTTACCTCCTTGTTCTGGTACGTGATGTTATTCTTTGGTCGCTTGTCATATATGTTTTTAAATTTTTAAGTTCATAAACTTTCGCATTTTTCCTGACGTTCTCCGCTCGCTTGTTCTCGGTCATTATGAATTCGGAGCTGACATGTTGATAGTCACATAAAGATTATTTTTTTTGAAGAAAAGTTTTGATCAGTGAAGGCTCTCTAGTGTATCGCCTGCAAGACGCCTCAGTCTTCAACCTTTTTTTGGCCAACTTTGAGCCTTGTATTGCCTCACGAAGGCACCGCAGTACCGGTTTATTCCCCGGGTAAGTTACGCTTCGTCTGTGTTCGTTTTCCCAAGATTCCGTTCCCCTCGTTTGGTTCTCGTAGATTTATTAGTCCATTCTTTCCAGTTCCTACCGCCTACCCCATTTGGCACCAGTGCTATTACGCACCAACCAGGCTCCAGTCCTTCCACCTACCCTAACCGGCACCACGGCGTGGAGAGGTTGACTCCGCACCACCACTGCTCAGCCCGCACCAGACTACATCCGGCGCGCGTATCGAGTTTACACTCCAGCTACGGACTAACACCGCGGTCGGATGGAGACCGACTAGTGCGCGCGTGTATTTTTTTCCTTTTTAATTATTTTTCCTGTATAAGTTGTTTTAACTGGTAGTCTCTGTACACAAACGTCACCCCAGAAACCGTGAGTATACCATTGTCACATTTCGTAGTGTTGCTTAGGCGGCGTCTCCGTAGTAACATTCCAGTATTTGTTGACTGGTAGTTTAGTCACCATCTCACACCCTTCATACTACCCAGCAACCCCTATCACCTTTTTTATATTCCCCCCTAAATTCAAAAAAGGCCCGCGCGCCTGATCGAACAGCATTTATAATGTTCTTTTTCGGTTTTTAATTTGGTCAACGATAATTGTATTTGTGAACACATAACCGGCTCGCTTTCCTCTTTTACGGTGTCAAGAACCTATCTGTTTAGGTACCTTAGAATTGTGTACATCAACGTTATATTTAGGGTTTTGTCAAAATCAATTTGTATGGCTTGCTATTTTAATGTGTGTATTTCTCATTTGTGTATTTCGACTTAGGATTTAATTAAAATAAATCTTTGTCTTTAAAACGTTGTTCGGCATTTTTAATTCCACAAATTCTACGTATTGAGCACCGGTATACTCCGTGTGTTCGGTAGTACGATCATTTAAAAGCTTTTTTTAAATAGTCGTGCTACAGTAGCCAGCTGAGGTTTTCTAAGAAAATCAGAATGCGTCTTACTATTAAACTCTATCGTTAAAAATAATAACTTAAATCACCATCCCCATACAAGAAAATTCAAAAAACATTCATAGACTAATTAACTAGAAGGTTAATTAGTCTATGAATGACTAGACTAGATGGTTGAAAATCTAAGACGGCTTCTTATCTGTATGTTAAATTAACCCTTTATAAATGTTAATGCTCATAGTTTATTAACAAATAAAATAAACCTGCTCGTCTATCTATTTGAAAAATTACTTTAATGTTATAATTGTGATGTACAGACAGATAGATAAACATATTAAATCAAATGAATGAATTATATCTGCAATACAATTGAACTGAATTCCGATTTTAGTAAATATCCATTTACTTACGCCAATTAGAATATTATTTACTTACCCCCTTACTTATGAACGTGGAATAAGCTTGGAATAGTTTATGCCATGCTTTGTCTTTATCTGTAATTGTGACATTTGCATCTGACAGAAAGTGACAAAGCATGGCATAAACTATTCCAAGCTTATTTCACGTTCATAAGTAAGGGGGTTACGGTGTAAATTGTATAAATATACTCGCTCGTTAAAACGGAAATCTAATTTGTTATAGCGTAAAAAAATGACAAAATTATTGTCTTTGTGTTTTAAGCGGTTTATTCTATTGATCGCTGTAGAACAAACAAGAGGTTTATCGATAGTCGATAAAAATCACATTCGCATCCTTACGCTCGGAAATGCAAACAAACATTAATATTCATTTTAAAACAGAAAAAATGCTGTAAAATTTAATTTATCGGTGGTGTAATATACTACTTGATTTTAAATTAACGTTTGCACTTCGTATTTTGCAGTCCTTTACGCTAATAACAGTCATTTTAACATTTAAATGGGAGTTCGTGTATTGACAGCGATCGGTCGACGACTGTGACAGCGTTTGACGCGTCTTAAGCCGATATGTCCATTTTGACCATATCGAGGCGTCACGAACCACGCCCGCCGGAGATATGCTATGGATCTCCATTGTTTATCACACACTTCACACAAATTGACCTAGTCCGAAACTAAGCTCTAGGCCTGTACTATGGGTACAGGCCTAGAGAAATACATAGAAAACATCCAAGACTCAGAAACAAATATTAGCCCTCATCACACAAATATCTGCCCTTACCGGGATTTGAACCCAGGACCACTGGCTTCGGAGGCAGGGTCACTCCCAACTCGGCCAACGTGTCGATACATCTGGTCAGTAAGTAGAAGTAAGTAAGTATGCTTTTGATTTCGTCAAAAGGATCAATAATCATCAATTTTAGGTTAATGACCCCATCGCCGCACCGCATAATTATAGTCGCAAATATCCCTTGAAATAAGGTTGTCTGGAAGAGATCGCTATTTAGCGGTAAGACCGCCTGCTGTTTACGTATAATTTAAATGTACTGTTCCATGTTCTGTTTTGTTTTTGGTGTTCAATAATGAGTAAGTATTTGTTTTGTAAGGTCTTGTTAATATTAACATTATTGACAAAAAAAAATGTCCTTAGTATTTTTTATAAAATGTGTTATTAACAGAGCCGTTATGTAAAATAAATTACCCATTGAATTTTACGAAATTAAAACAAACTGATACTAAGTTAAAAAAAATGCAAAAACCATTTTTTACTTTTTTGATTGGCACCCAAATACCTGAAATTGGTGCATCCGCTTAGCTCGGAGACTCTTAGTACATACTAGAAAGCTGTTATTTGCCATGAATATACATATTAGTCATGCCAACAGTCGTAAAAAAATATGAAAAAATAATGTTTGCGTATTTTTTTCCTTTTTCGGATTTGTGAAAACGTATAATATGAACATGCCATTTCCATACACCGTAAATTAAAACTTAAAAGTGGCATAAGCTTCTAATATTTTTAAGTTTGAGTCTTTTCCATGCATTTTTCGAAAACTAGCATTAAAAAGACCTGTCGAGAGTGAATTTTAGGCGTTTTATTAGGCACACAACAGAATCAAATCGAAAACATTACACGAAGTATCGATATAAATGCTATCCCGTCCTTTTTATATTTTATTCAATTAATTATGACAATGTGTGTAATTATTATCAAAATTATTTTCAGATTTTTATAATTATATAAAAAGTTAAAATACGCATGGAAATAGTAAATGTGGCAATCAATAAAAACGATTAACGATAAAAGACCTAAAGAAGCAGGAGCGTCACATATTAAAAAATAAAGTCAAACGTCAAACTCAAACATCACTCATTTCTCTAACGTTTTCGAGTGCTCTGTGGACTGTGTTTCATGATCTATCTTGTGGTAAAAATAAAAACAGTCGATCTCTCTTAAATAGTAATGGCACAACAGAGCAGTTTTAAAAAGGAGATATTTATTCCTAATTATCCCGTCATTCTTATTTTCCCCGTTTTACGGTAATAAGTTTTGTTTACATTTATTATTGAGTGTTTCCAACATGTTAATTTAATATGGATTGAGTATCAACCTATAATAATAAAAACCGACAAAAAGGTTTACGATCACTGCTTCTTAAAATTCGTTAATTCAAATGTTAAAATAAATAGAGTATAGAGTATACTATTATGCTACACACCTAAATATGCCTTTGTTGCATGGCACTCTTAGTTTAAGATTATTTTGTATGAAAATCGATTGAATTGCATCCATAGTTAGTGATCAGCATTTTAGTTAATTACTATGATACTTTATAAAAAGTATTTGAAACAGTTATAGATAATTTTAATATCAGCTGGAAGTCCCTAGTCAATTGACGTTATTGCCACAAAAACTTCTGTCTGTACATTACACCCTTCTTTCTAGCAGTATTCAAAATGAAACCGGATTGCTAGATATATCAATAATTTTTGTGTAGGTATTATAATGTTACTTGGTAAGTAGGTATAAAACAAAAATAAAATCGAGGTTTAATTTTGACTTTTTTATTACGTAGATATGAGCTCTGAAAGTCGTTAAAATTGTAATCCTCGTCTATCTTTCAAGGTGAAACGTGAAAAATCTCGCTAAGTAATAACAATAATGCTTTTAGTGAAACATATTTGGAACGAGGTTACCAAAAAACTTTGAGATACCAAATCCAGCATTATAATGTTGATCTCAGATTTCTTACAATACGTTAAAAACGTTCGGGGGTCTTTTAGCTTGCTGGTTATTTCTCATTGTTTTTTCTACTCTTTAACAAAGATAAAAAACGATGAAAAAAAAACGTTCGACGTCAACAGAGTTGCGGACAAAAGTTAAGTAGGTAATAAAAAAAATGCTTTCATTAACGAAACCCTAATGCGTCTGTTCTTCTGTCGTTTCCCTCGGCCGCGGTTCGATACTCGGACTCGACGTCGACCTCGACACTCGTGCGCCAGAGAATACCTTTCTAGCGATACGATATATAACCGACGGAAATATCTACATACACTTAGATCAATTTTAAACGTCAGTGCGAGAAGTTTTTGTGACAATGTGGCTGAGTACAGTAATTGTTCTTACAGCGTTTTGTGTTTTCTTATGGAAAAGACTATGCCGAGGTAGAGCGCTCGGAGGGCGCGAGCCCCCCGAGTACCCGGGGGCCCTGCCCCTCCTCGGACACGGGCATTTATTTGCCAGCGGAAACAGCGTCAGTAAGTATCCAAAAATGAATCTAATAAAAGACAAATAATTAAGAGTGCGCCGAGGCAACGATACGTAATTACGAAAAAAATGCGTTCGTTTGATCGCCTGCTGCTTTGTTTTTACTGAAGCTTTAGTTATGCAATTCATATGTAAGATATTTAAGGAATCACTCTATTTATCATATACTTTAGAAACACGATTACTTGTACTTCCCTCGATAGAAAACACATCCAAAGATACCTCTACATAACAAAATAAACACTTAGTACGGCGTAATTACTTCACGGAAGATCATCAGTTTTGGATTTACAACAAAACTACACGTCTTCTATATATTCTATACTTTAGATTTGAAAATGTGTTTTTATTTTACTAATATGAAGGAAATACCTAAATTCGCACGCGTTTCGTCCATTTTAGCCAGAGCCGTCACGTTTCCCCCATGTCCGCATTAGTCAGGCTTCGGCCGTCGGACGTGGAGGCTGTGTCGCTTGGTGGTTGGTTGCGTTTATCGCGATTTTTGTGATTATTCACTTTATTTTAAATGGGGAACAAACACAACCAAGAAAGGAAGAGAAGGGGTTGGCAAAAGCACAATGCTAAACGCTTGCGTGAAGAAATGAAGTTAGTTAAAATCGTAAACCTACTGATAGTGGAGTAGTTCTAAGAAACCTGGTTTGACAGTTGTCAAAATGCCACGCTAAGGGAGGAGAAAATAAATCGGCAGCAACATAGACTGATTTTCGAGATGTATCGATTTGTATTACTAAGACTTTGTAATCGTTTAGTTGTAGTCTTGATGTTTTGGGCCAAAATTGGTTTATTTACACAAGTAATTTTCAACAACACGCGAAGTTCTTTCAATAAGTAGGTAGGTATATAAAAAATACACTTCTATGGTGAATATTTACCAAGATATAAAAGTAGTTTAGCTAAAAAAACATATTTACAGGCAAAACAAGCTTCTTAGAACGACCCGAGGTTTTTTTTACTATAATTAATTATATAATATTGTTACTTCTTGGTATGGTTTCAATATTTCTAGAGCAAGACATCTCCAGAAATCTGAATACAAAGAGAATACTCCGTAAGAATACTCAGTACCTAACAACTATATTTCAACAAATGAGTAAAATTGCAACATTATTCATATTTTTTTATTTATAGGGTTAATGTTCCAGTTGTTGGCACTTCGCTACAAAGCGAAGAGTTAGGTACCTAATGAACCGGTGAGGTATGCGTAAAAATAGTAAGAGGTGTATAGGAAAACATTTTAATAAATTTAGTATGAATTTTCACATTATCTTTATATTTTTTCAATTTACAGAGTAAATGAATTGGTTGACATCGATTATAAAATTTACCACACAATGGAATTGTAAGTCCCAAATACGAATTATTTTTATAGAATGAGGATTACAAAATTTCATCCAAAAACTAATTCTGTTAATAAATAAATTATAGTTAAATCAAAACGTTCTGTTTTATTACAGGATGCCAATGGACCAAATTTCTTGTCTTTCAGTGGATGGAGAAATAGACAATGACATTGCTTACTCACACAGACAAAATAATGCCGTGAAGTAAAATCCGATATTGATTATTGTTGTTTCTTATGTCCTAATATTTTTTTCTAAAGATACCTGCGTACATTATTCATTACATTATATACATACAAACATTAAGTAGGAACTTCTAAATATGTGATTGATGCAGCAGCTTTAAGTTTTTAGTTTTTTAAAACATCAATTTAATTTTATACTTTATAGTGATCAGAATCAGACATTGAAGTTTTTGCGGAAATAATCATGGATAAACATTCGTACAAACTAAGATCCTTTTTTTTTAAAGACGGTTAAAATACCAAAACCTTCTCCTATGTGAAACAAATACTTTTCTGAAAACCGCATTAAAAACGGTTCAGCCAAACGTGAGATAATCGCGGACAAACATACATACATACATACAGGTCAAACTGAGAACTTCCTTTTCTTTGAAGTCAGTTAAAAATAATATCTTGAAGAAAGGGTCCATGACTGGGATTTTTGCCCTACTCAGCCGTTCTTATTACTTTACATTAGGTATTGAGTTCACTTTATTTTGTGCTTAGAATATTGTCAATAAAGGTAATTAGGTTTTATTTCATTTCAATATACAGTCACATTAAATCACGGGGTTGTTGAGCCACCATAGAACTCTGTCCTAATGACAGCGTCAAGTCACGCAAAAGAAATTATTTACGTCAAAATTTACCGTCAACTTTCTATGAAAGGGTTCTCCCGGTAACCTTCGGAGAGGGAAGATGGCCGATTGGAAGATGTACGGCTTTTACTTATGATTTATTCTCTTTAGCCGAACAATTTGCCCAATAAATATTATAAATAACTTAACACTAGCTAAATACACCATAGATGTACAAACGACATTAATTAAAAATTATCTATCTATCTGTGAGTGGGTTCTAGAGTGGCTCAACAATCTCGTGATGTGACTGTACCTCAACAATACAAGTAATTCAATCCTACCTTACCTACCGACAGTAAACAACAAATTTAAAAAAAAATGTAGACTGAAAAAAGTTTTTAACTTCTTATAGTCAATATTTGAATAAAAGTATTCGGAATCGATTATGTTTTTTTATTTTGTAAACATTGGTGAGCATTTCTAAAAAAGTTTGTACATTTCATTCACGACTTCAATTTGCAAAAAAAATTGCAGGTTGGTAGAATGAATGAAGCTGAGCCTAAATAACATAGTCTCCCAAAATGTCCTCATACATTTGTATGAAACTTTCCTTTTTTGTTACTAACTTTCTTTGGTTCATGGTAACAAAAAAGGAAAGTTTCATACAAATGTATGAGGACATTTTGGGAGACTATGTTATTTAGGCTCAGCTTCATTCATTCTACCAACCTGCAATTTTTTTTGCAAATTGAAGTCGTGAATGAAATGTACAAACTTTTTTAGAAATGCATTGGTAGCAACCTCCGCGCCTAGTGGACCGGCGCACGGCTCGTCAGGCGCGGCGCGCGGCCGGCGCATGGCTCCAGCTCGCTCCTTGCTGGTGTGCTATACGCACACATACACAGAGTGCATAAAATACCTAAAGTTAATGAGCGCAAAAAGCTCGGTGCCCCCTTAAAAACTCGCCTGCCATATAATCATTGAGACAATAATGCCAAAAACAAAAGGGAATCAAGGGATAAATAAAAATATTATTGCAATCGTGAGACAGTTTTGTGGAACATAATCTTAAAAGTCCCTTGTTATTGCTTATTTAATTCACTTTAAGGCATAGTAATCGTATTTTTAATTAATTTAAACTATTTTTCATTTCGTTTAGCATATTATCACATT
Source organism: Acleris holmiana (assembly GCA_949316455.1). Lineage (NCBI taxonomy): Eukaryota > Metazoa > Arthropoda > Insecta > Lepidoptera > Tortricidae > Acleris > Acleris holmiana. Next base: position 8,813 of record CASGFW010000259.1, read on the forward strand.
GATTGCAATGCTTATTATTGCTTAATTAAAGTTATTTTTAAACATGGCAAGCCTGTTTTTTCTTATTATTTGTTATTTATTTAATTCCTTTTAATGTTAATAATTATTAGACAATTAGCTGAACCGATAGACGTCCCGTTTTAAGTATGATTATCGAATTCGAATTGAAATATTTATTACGAGGGGCGGCTGAAAAGTTCTATGCCTAAGGAGGAAAAAATATTCATTTTAGTATTTTTATTTTTAAATATAATCTTATGACATGGTGTAATATTTCTTTGTTTTGACATATTGATTTGTCACTTATTGCTTTTGAGTCCCTGGGTAATTGTGATCATTTTCTTGTGCCTAATTATAATATTGAACAAGTGAGAGAATTTGTGTATCTGGGAAGTATGTTTACAAGAGATGGTAAATGTGAGAAGGATATTGACAGGAGGGTGAATGCAGGAAATCAGATAAATGGAGCCCTGCACTCCTTTGTGAGCAGAAGGGGCGTTTCACAAAAAGCCCGACTGGCTGTTCACAATGGAGTGTTGGCCCCTACTCTAATGTATGGTAGTGAATGTTAGGTGTGGCAGGATAAGCATGAAAGTCGCATAAATGCAGTAGAAATGCGCTCTTTGCGTAGTATGTGTGGTGTGAAACTGTGTGATAGAGTAAGGAATGAAAACATCAGAGAGAAGTGTGGTCTGAAAGAAGATGTAGTGACTAAAATTGAAAAGGGCATGCTTCGATGGTTCGGTCATTTGGAAAGGATGGATGAAAAAAGATTGACGAAAGAAATTAACAGTGCTAAAGTGAGTGGAAGGGTCGGAAGGGGGCGCCCTAGGCGTACTTTTTTGAATCAAACCGGGGAAATACTGGAAAAGGGCCGAATCTTAATTTGATTCCCACATACCCCCAAAATGAGGTGCCCTAGGTGGAATCATTTTCCACTGAATGCGACAGTCAGCGAGTTCTTTACCCAAAGTGTGATGAAAATTTGAAGACATTATTAACTCATACATTTCGTCTAACTTTGCCTTTGCCCCTACAAAATTAGTACCGTTGTCAGAATATATGCAGGAAACGGTGCCCCTACTTGAAATAAACCTTTTAAAGGCGGCAAGAAATTATTCAGTTGTCAGATCATTCACTAGCTGTATATTAATAGCTTTCGTGATCAAGCAAACAAAGAGGCATATAAAAGCTTTCTGAGCATGTTGCCCTCGTCTGCGAGCCAGTGTTATTTTGATTGGACCCGCGTAATCAACTCCCGTATGAACGAAAGCCTTAGCTTCATGTAAATGAAGGCAGAAAAGGCAGGTAGATCAGCCATTTTAGGAGATGGGTGAGAAGGTGACATGCTGAAACATCGATTACACATTTGTACTCGTTTACGAATGACATTTCTGGTGGAAAGAATCCAAAACCGTTGCCGGATTATTGACATTAGCAAATTTGCACCAGTATGCAAATTATATTTATGATAATGATCAATAATAATGTTCACCAAATGATCTCGTTTAGGGAGCAAAGCTGGATGTTTTGCTTCGAAAGGAAGATTTGCCTTTGACAGCCTTCCTTCTATACGCAATATATTGTCCTCATCGACGAAGGGGCATAGCTTTCTTATACCTTTAGAAGGTAAAGTAGCATTTTCAAAAGCACGAATTTCGGCGCCAAAATGTACTTTTTGCACGTCTTTTATTATTTCCCTTTCTGCCACATTTAAATCTTCTGCAAAAGCTTTGACCATGACGAAATTCGCTGCGAACATTCGTAGAGTACGTGACCTGATGTATGCACCTCACAGATCAATGTGCTTGTTTTAAGCTCGGGCAATTGTTCAACATTTGACTGGCAAAATGGTTGAATTGGCCAGTCTTAAGGAATCGAATGCATCCATGATGGTCCATTCCACCACAGGTCGTTATTGATCAGTTGAGAAGGTAACAAACCCCTCGACAAACAATCACTAGGATTTTTTTTTCCTGACACATGATATATCTTTCGGGGATCTAGGTTTTCCTGAAATTGAGCAACCCTATTACTAACGAATATCGACCATCGATGAGGCGAAGAATGAACCCAAGACAGGGCGATGGTGGAATCTGAAAAAGTATATACGTCTTTTATAGGTATGCGAGTACTGTATGTATCAAGAACAATCTTCACAAGCCGGGACATTAAGACGGCAGCGCATAATTCTAACCAAGCTAGAGTGGTCACCTTGACAGGTGATACCTTTGATTTTGAGCAGAGAAGTCGCACAATGACATTTCCTGCATCATCCGTTACGTGTAGGTAAATAACACACCCATAAGCTTTGAGGCTTGCATCGCAGAATGCAATTAAATTTACTGAACTGTTACTCCACACCCCAATATGCCGCGGGATCTCAATGTCTGATAATAAGGGTAGCTCCGTGATAAGTGCCAAGAAACATGACTTTATGTTTTCTGGAGCCACATCATCCCAATCTACTTTTTTCAACCATAACTCTTTTATGAGCAGCTTAGCATAGACTACGACAGGTGCCACTAACCCGAGAACGTCAAACAATCTGGCCACAAACGATAAGATGGTACGTTTGGTGCATGTTACTTTATCAGCTGCGGTCGTAAACTGAAATATATCTTGGCGCGGACGCCACGTAAGACCTAGGACTGCGAGATGACAATCGCTATCTGAGAAATTCACAGGAGCTTTATGTGAATGAGGCAGACTATCGAGGACCACAGACGAGTTACTAGCCCACTTAACCAAATCGAAACAACCACTTTTGAACAAGGCGATTAATTCTTTAGCCAGATGCTTAGCCGCGTCAGTATCAGGAATGGAAGTAACTAAATCGTCCATGTACAGTCTTGACTGGGCAACTGCGGCTGCATGAGGAAACCGATCACATTTATCTGATGCCAATTTATGCACAGTCCGCATGGCAATGTATGAACTGGATTTAAGACCGAACGGAACTCGATTGAACTGAAAGGTGCGTAATTCATCCTTTTCGTTGAAACGATATAAAATCTTTAAATAATTGCGATGTGATTCGGGGGTGCTTATTTGCATATACATTTGTTTGACATCAGCTGTCAGCGCAATAGGAAACAGACGAAAATCTAATAAAAGCAGAAACAAATCTGCTTGAAGGTTCGGATCAGTGTGGAGGATATCATTAAGTGACAATCCCGTGTGAGTTTTAGAACTGGCATCCAATACAACTCTCAATTTACTAGTAGTTTTGTCTTGTCGAATGACAGCGTGGTGAGGGATGTAATAGCCTTCATCGCTGTTTTCTGAAACAGGTACCTCAGACAAATAGGCGTTATTAATATAATCTCTTATAACGTCATCGTAATCTTTCTTAAATTCAGGTGAGTGTTAAAATTTTCGTTCTAGTACCAAATAACGACGTTGCACTCCGGCACGAGAATTTCCTAACTCGTCAGTATCCTTACAAAAAGGCAATTCGACTGAGTAACGACCATTTTCATCGCGAGTCACTGAATTAATAAACAAATTTTCACATTCAATTTCATTAGGTGCTAGATGCCGTTTATTTGGAAGTTCTTCTAATTCCCAAAATTTATGAAGAGTGTAATCGAGATCACTCATTGTAAATGCAGCAAATGAAGCAGGTGGTTCCGGTATTGGGTTGGAGAATGATGAGGGTACGTCTCCCATTAACACGTAACTAAAAGCCGTCAAAAAAGCCAGCGGTGCGGAGGCGACAGAATTCAGCCGATTGCCTAAATAAATATATGGGAATAGCTGAGCTCCCATCACCAAGTCAATATTCCCGGGAATATTCCAAGTCAGGTCCGCTAAAAGTACTTCTTTGAACAAGTCAGCAATTGGCACATTTACCTCATGCGCAGGTAATTTGTCGGTAATATGGTCAACCACTAAGGCTTGAATTTTATATTTGTGCGCCGAAGCCCGAGATTCTACGGTCAAATATACGTAACCATGAATAGGTCGTGACGTCAATCCGACTTCCTTCAGAGAGGAGTTGTAAAGTGGAATTATTGACAGCTTAAGTAATTTGCAACATTCTAATGTAATCAAATTATTTTGTGAACCATTATCCAATAACAGACGAATCATTTTCCTATCCGGTTTATTATCGTACGCATACTTGCGCGGTAGACAACTTTATAGTGGTACGAGGCGTCGAATTCGCAATAAACGATACCGTGCGTTGTACCGGGCGTTTCATCACTCACGTTCGTGGTACCGGGCGAACCGAAAACAGCTGTAGTCGGAGGCACTGCGCTCGCGACCCCGGGGGGTGTCATGGGAATTTCGACCGTACGCATATGTACCGAAGGTTGCGTAGCTGTGCACCTATTAAATTCGCGACTTTCGTGGTGTTCGTTAGCGGCTAACGTCGTTGGATCGACGTCGGTTTCGTAAGTGTAGGCGTGAAGTTGCACCGGCGCGATGTTATTATTGTTGCTAGCTACGTTACTTTTATTAAAATGCAAAAGTGTGTGATCCTTCCTTTTATACTGTAATTCTATGGAACTTGCTAACTATGTAAACAAACAATATATTGAAATTGACATCTAATGTCAATTTTAGTATGGCGGCTTGTTTACATAGTTAGCAAGTTTCATAGAATGACACTTTACAGTGATTACAAACATGTCGTGAATTGCAGAATGACACAAGATGGGCAGTACTTAGACAATTAACACAAGCGTTTTTAGCTTTTATAAAATCAAAGCGCGACTGAGGCGAACCTAAGTTCTTAAACTGAGAACAATTGAAAATTATATGATCAGTACTTTGGCACATCAGACAGAGGTTATTATTATTTTCACTACTCAAGAACGTTTTATAACTTCGCGGAGTTGTGGGCTCGACCCTTGGCGCATTAGTTGATGTACTACGTGAGTAGGTATTGTTATTATTACTCGATCTTTCTAATATTTTTACTTGATCTTGAACAATCGAAATGAACTCTTTGCATGATGGAATTTCTGTATTACGAACAGATAGCTCGAAGGATTGTACCTACTGTTTGAGAATCTACCTTTTTAAGCGCGATATCATTAATACCTAATTTATTCAACGCGGCGATCGACGCCGAATAGGTTTCTATGAACGAGTTTAAACTGGTCGCAGAATGCGTGGTGTTTTTCAAATCGAAAATGTTATTTAAGTAGAACGTACCTAAAGCTCTTTTGTCTTGATATTTCTTTACTAAGCCGTTCCAAATAATGTGGTAGGTATCGTTCGTCAGCACAATCCCGGCTACAACTTTTAATGCGTTTTGAGTTAATTTACCTACGAGATATGTATTGCACCCGCTGCGAATCAGTCAGTTGCGGGTTCTCATGAATGTTAGCTCGAAAAGACTCGTAAAACATGGACCAATTCTCCGTTTTTCCGTCAAAGGCAGGAATATATTATATTGTTGCGGGTCAGGAGGCTGTCGATGCTTTTGCTGAATTTTTTGCTTCAGTATTTCATGCCAGAGTCCCGAGACTCGACCCGGAGGAAGCTGCTCGCCTTACCGATAACCACACTGGGTCAAAAACAATTGAAATCACCCATGTGACTGCCGCGGAGTTACGGTCGGCCATTAGGCGACTAAAAGCTTCATTCTCAGCTGGCCCAGACGGTATTCGCGCTTTTATGATAAAAGATTGTATATCGGCACTAGAACAACCTCTGCTATACATTTTTAACTTGTGCTTGAAAATGGGAATTTTTCCGACAAATTGGAAGGTTTCGAGGGTCACACCCATACCTAAAGTTAAAAACTCGAATGATATATTTTCACATAGACCAATAGCTATTCTCTCCGCGTTTGGTAAAATCTTCGAGAGTGTAATAAATGGTTGTCTCATTAAACAAATTAATAATAGGTTGGATGATGCCCAACATGGGTTTCGCTGTGCGCGTTCAACCACTACGAATCATGTTTGTTTTTTTGACTATGTTTTGAAGCACATGGATATGTATCGCCAAGTAGATGCTGTATACTTTGATTTTGAAAAGGCGTTTGACCTGGTAGACAATGACGTGCTGCTTATGAAGCTCTCGGCCTTTGGTTTTACTCCAAAACTGCTGGCTTTCTTTGCAGATTATCTTAGAGACCGTAAGCAGTACGTGCAAGTGTCTGTTTTTAGGTCAAAGGAATATTTCACCCGTTCCGGCGTGAGTCAGGGGAGTAACCTGGGCCCGACGCAATTTTTAATAATGATCAACGATTTAATGCATTGTATCGACGGACCCCTTCCCTTGATGTTTGCTTATGATTTTAAAATTATGCAGCCTATAAACAAAAGCTCTGATTGCGAGGTGCTTCAACATGCGATCGACTCAGTTGTGCAGTGGAGTGCTACGAACAAATTGCAGCTGAACAAACTTAAATGCAGGGCCATTACGTTTAACCGTTCCAATAATCCAGTCAATGGGCGCTACCACCTCTCCGACACACAGCTTGAACGGGTTAACACAATTCAGGATTTAGGTCTTACGTTGGACACTAGATTAGATATGCGTGATCACATGCGTAATATTTGCAAAAGCGCTAGTAGGGTACTGGGCCTTATAATTAGGACAGCGTCCCAGTTCCGTGACGATAAGGTTGCCATATTGTTATACAATACCTACGTTCGGAGTAAGCTCGAGTACAATGCAGTAGCTTGGGATCCACGGGAGGAGAAATATAGCCTAATGATAGAGCGTGTCCAACGCAAATTTGCAAGATACCTATATAAAAGGCGTTATCATTGTTACCCCTTCCTCTACCCATCTTTATTTGTTAGTGGAATGGTTGGGTTAGAATCCCTTAACTTAAGGCGGAAGTTTATAACGCTTGTCCACTACTGCTTATTATTGCGCCATAAGGTGGATAATCCTTCCGTCTTGGAAAAATTTTGTTTGTTTGTGCCGGATCGTTATTTAAGCGCCGCGGACCGCTGCGCACGGCGCGCACGCAACTTGTTTGCTTTGCCGGATAGGATGCGCACCCGGCACTCCTGCAACGCTCCCACCACCAGAGCCATCGCGCTACTTAATGAGTTCCTTGCGCGGATGCGGGAGGCCGACGTGTTTGCGGACAAGTGGCCTGTCCTTATAGTGGCCTTAAGTCGCTTCTTAAATTTAAATAAACTCTAGGGTTATGTCTAGCTTTAATTTTCCTCATTGTTTTGTTATGTTATGTAGAGTTCTTGTGTTACATTTGTACCTAGCTTTTAAGTTTCTATCTTGTTGGGCGCTTTGGCTGACGCTGTAAGTCCTCAAGACATTGTTTATATAAATAAATAAATAAATAAATATCTATGGGTGGTAGCTAGATGGTCATTTTCGTTGGCTGTGACGACACTAATGACGGAGTAGGTATATTCGTTGGATTCTGAGCGGCGTTAATGTTGTTACGCATACGTTTTACTCGCGAATAAATATCATCAAATGCTTCTAAACTGTCATAATCCGGCTCATAATCAACTTCCGCTTTTAAGCTAATTTTGTTTATCTCATCAATAAGAGAGTTGAATTCGCAACGCATTTCGTCAATAGTTTCAGAGTCCGCCATAAAGTTTTCCGTTGACCTTGAGTCCGACATGACCACAATCTTTTTTGATTGATCGTACAGTTTAGTAATTCGTTTAAATATCATTTCTTTTTTACTACGAAACTTAATCAATTTACTGGCTGCCATTTGGTGGATACGCCAAGTGGTGAATAGGTGTATGTAGCTACTTACACGACAATATGGTGGGTGCGATACAACGAAAAATACGTAATGCCTTATTTAGCTACTACGCAGGTGAAACTGGAACATTCGGTTCTATAGGACCATTAATTATGGTGAAGCGTGTAAATAGCTCCAGCCCAGGAGGTGATTATTTTTATTAAATTATGTTTAAAACTTCTAAGTGTATAACAAAACTACGCAAACGCAGCGGAGACGGCATGGTCGCACGGCCGGTGACAAAACCCAACACATAACCCAATACAACACCAATATAACACAGAGCCACTTACCCCGTATCTTCAGGATTGTAGTCTTCTTGCACTGCACTAAATAATGTTCCCAGTAGTTCACACAAACTTATAGGTAGGTAGGTAATATGAGTTCGGCGAAAAGTAGGCGTGCGCGCTCCAAGCCGCGTTCTAGAAGTCAGTGAGTTGGGATTGGGTCTTCCTTGGGGAGTCGGCGAATCAGGTTGAAGTGGCCAGACAGCATGGCGTCGAAACTTCAACCAATAGCAGTAGCGCTTTAATGTTGAAAAAGTGCTTGCCAGCGCCCTCTCTTGGTAGTAGGAAACCAAATTTGTGCTGGTGACGTTTTACGAGGCCACTTAACCCCTAAGTGGATCTATATGTGTCGTTAATGCGACAGATGGCGTTGTATTATGTTATTGTATTAAAGGTTTAATTGCTGCGCAACCAAATTACTGTAATGTAATCGTGTAATTAATTCCAAAAGTAATTGATTACGCCCAACTCTGGATGAAAGAAACCTGTTCACTCCTAAGTATTTTCAAACTAGTAGCTAAACACGTCAGGCGAACGTAAAGAGTAATAATACTAATAAATAGAACATTGATTTTTATTTGTTTATTTAAGTAGATCTCTTTTGTTTGTTTCAGATTTGTGGATTCTGACGCAAAAAATTATTGCATTTGCGCAATCACAAAGCGACATAGCTAGCTTCAGGATTGGCTTCAAACAAAGCTATAGTATTTACTTTATGTACTTACTCATTAAGATAGATTATTGCTTGGTGGGCTCTTAATCATCATCATCGTCTTTATAATATAATAACGTAACGTAAATAGGTCTGATAGAATGGTCGATGCCACCGTGCCGCCCGCATCCATTTGGTTCCCGCAACCTTCACCAGAGCCTGCCTAGATGCGTTCGCTAACTAGCGTTTCGGTTCGTTTTGTTTTTAAACCAATCGCGTCACTGGTAAATCACGTCGTACGAAAAGTCACGTGATCTACCAGTGACACGATTGGTTTAAAAGCTAAACGAATAGAAACGCTAGTTAACGTACGTATCTTGGCTAAGACCTCAAGTCGTAGGCATGCCGTCAGTTCAACTTGCGCTGGTCTCTTAACTATGTGATGCTGTGTTACCGATTGCCATTTAAAAATTCGACCATTCATTCTGCAAGTACAGTTTCTTACCAATTTTCACTTAAAAATTTAGCTTTGAATAGAATAGAATAGAAAAAGAAATATTCAACGGAAATATAAAAATACACTTAAAACAAATGACAACTAGAATGAAACATGGTGTTGAAAAGGGCCCCTACTCAGCAATGCTTTGGGCATCTGTTTATATCAACTCCAGATTCATCGTTTATACCTTTCACATGGCCTTGTAAAATACACTGTCGAATCAACAGAATCGAAATGAGGAGGATATATGCTCAACATTGACCCTTAAAATAATATCCTGCAGTCACTTGTTTATCTTACCTGCAGTGCTGACGGACCTCGACGACTGCCTGACAGTCGCGAACAGTGCCCTGGACAAAGACTTTCTCTACGACTTCGTAAAGCCTTTGGCAGGCGAGGGTCTGTTCACGGCGAAAGGTTCGTATGACTATAATGGCAAGTATGGTTGAAGAGTTTCTTATTCAGAATGTGATATTAATAATTTAATGATTTCTATTACAGTCTCTATATGGAAGACACATCGAAAACTGCTGACGCCGGCTTTCAGCCAAATCGTCATAGACGGATTTATCGGGGTATTCAACTCGCAGGCAAAGAGTTTGGTCTCTGCTTTGGACCAGGAGTCCGGGAAGGAACCATTTGACGCCTGGAGATATATCGGGCCGAACGCATTGGAGTCTATTTGCTGTGAGCGTGCATGCTTTAATTCTTTATATTTTTTTAACTGTAACAGGCGAAAATATTTTGTAACCGTAAATATTTCAGGAATTTATAAAAGCTAACTTAACCCAACCTATAGGGTGATGATGACGATGATGATGGGTGGGGACGCCCGGCCGGAGCAGGCGGGCAGTCGATCAGTCTCCCATTCCGCCCTGTTCCCCTTGGTTGAGCCGTAGGTTACTGGCCCGGTGACGCTTCCATCCAGCATGGATTCCATCTTCTTGTTTTCCTACAGAACAGAAGTGCGTCCTGTAGGTTAATGCTTTTAAGTGCTTCCGTTGATAACTTGTCCTCCCCGAATGTTTGGTATCTCAGTGATGAGTACATGACACACTCGGCTAGGACAAGCTGGCTTGTCTCCTCTTTGCCACAGTGCGGGCATAGAGGATCCTGTTCAATACCTATAACCGTTAGATGCCTGTTGAGCGAACAGTGTCCAGTCAACACACCCGTTAGCAAACTGAGATTATACTTACCAAGATTCAATAAGTACCTTGTCCTGTTTTTGTTTACCCTTCCTATCATGAGCTTGGATTGCCAGCACCCCTGTGTCGTGCTCCATGCCTCATTCGTCTTTGTTTTTATTCTTCTTGCGATGATCCCCTTTGTTACGGTTGCGAAAATTGGAAGTACCGGTTCTGGGCCTATAGGGTTCCACACGATGGTAATAAAATAAATCCTGAAAAATTTATATTACATTGGTTTGGCAAATGAAAAATTTGTGAAAATTATACATTTGATCAAACATATTTTGGTTAAATGGCAGGCTCCCATTAAAACCACTTGACGGATGGTGAGAAAGGCCATGGATAAGTCTTCTCAATATATATACACGATTATGAATTATTTATTTATTCAAATACATTTACATGGCATTACAGTACTTACAACCAATACACCGAGAAATTTAACTAGCAATATTTAACAAAAGAGTAATGGTATTGCGCATTCTAGATCACTTAGATACGGAAATCCCAAATTTATCAGGAATCAAAATACGAGTAAGACTTAAAATTTTATTAAATAAGTAAGGCCGGCTTAGCCATTCCGAGATGGTGATGGGCGGCGTTCAAGTTCGAGTTACGACCCCTTGCGTTACAAAACTCAACGGCAAGGAAAGGGATTGTAGCCTTCTTACCCTGTTAGCCTCTGGCAGAAATACAGAGCGGGATTGTGCCCTCCCTAGAATACGAAGGGCAGCCTGAACGTGAGCGTTCAGGAAGGGATTCCGCTGCACTGGAGTTGCAAGTACCCTCCTGGGGTAAATACTCGTTACATCTATTCAATACTGCTGCCATATTGTCCACTGGCGCTCCCACTTACCGAACGAAAAGCAATAGAAACACTATTACTTTACGCCGATATTCTGTGGGAGGGTAGTACAACCCTAGACGGGCCGCCCTATTCGTAATGCAGCTACTAAATGGATATACCACCTTTAAAATATAATAACCTATAAAAAAGATAATGTTCCGCAACGACCAACTGTTTCCCCTCAAACTGAGACGGAGACAGTATATATGCTACCAGTCGCCAGAAAGACCGCGGATCACGCCACGAATATACTCCGACACCAGCACAGCATCCAACTTTTTCGCCTCATGTATTCATCACTTCATTTGTCTTATATGTATAGATCCTAATAAATAAAAAATAAAAAGTAAGATTTCAATGCGATGTTGCGGAATTATATCGTATTTGAAAAAAAAACACTCATGAAATATAACGTTATGATACTGATATTTTTCATAACGTTGATAACGATTTACTACATGGCCAATGTAAAGCCATGTAAAATGGGGGCATTGAGAGGTTCTGAGCTGGAACGCCCCTGTTGTGTTCCAGGGTACCTTTAGTGACGTAGGGAGGGGGCTAGTAAACTCCCCTCGCCTGAAGGCGAGTCCACAGGGCAACTCCTATGGGGGCCACGTTTTGTCGCTTTAGCCGTTTCGTAGCCTCCTCTTAAAGCAATTGGCCTAACGCCCTAGGTTAAATCGGGTATAATCCACCCTGCCCTCGTTGGGACGGGTACGCATTAGCATTTGCTCAGGTTAAAAAAAATGTTCATTATTATCATTTATTTCAAGTGACGGCGATGGGAGGTTCACAAGTGGACAAAGATCTTCGAAAGAAGTACATGGATGCTATTCCGGTGCTGTTCAACATCTTCGTTCAGCGGTTACAAAAGTTTTGGCTGCATAGCGACTACACGTTCGGCCTGAGTCCAATCAAGAAGATAATGACTGACAAAGTTAAGATTGTTCACGACGTCTCTTATTCGGTAAGTTTTGCTGTCTTAATATGCCGTTTCCTTTTTCATGCACCTTAATAACGTATTCGGTGCCGGTGAGTATTTATTTCAAGACTAACACCATGCACATGCGTTTGTTAGCACTAATTTCCCATGTGATACATTTGTCACATTTTAAGTCGCTGATGAAATTTAACTCGGGTTTATACCTAGTAAATGTTTGAGCAAACGAAAGACGCATTGTTTTAAAGTGAAAACATTTTCCAGTACATCTTGAGACATTCATACAATTAGGTTTCACTGCTTTCATATGTATCCTTAATTTCATAGCAATATCGAAGCTTTTATTCAGTTTTTGAAATATTACGTCTAAAATAAAAGAGCTGTCCTTATTTGCCATGGCAGTTTCAATAAAACTGTCAGATTTGACTTATAGTGTCACCATAGACTGGCAATACTAGTCAGTATGCCTTCGCTGTCGTTCCTTTCCGTCTCCTAAGTTCATATTTACTTCTTGATGTATGATTTTGTTTGTAAGACTATACCGAGACCATTCGACCTTCATTGTGAAGATTGAAGGGTCTTAGTAGTTGCTATTTCGCAGATACTTCGTGAGCGTAAAAGAAATCTGGGCAAAGACACGAGCATTATCAGTGCAAAGTCAGGTGACTAATATTGAATTATAAATTTATAATATATAGGGAACAAAAATGAAAAACAGAATTGAGTTTCATACGATTTAAGAGAAAATGTAAAAAAATAAATATACAACGCAATACACTAAGTTTTGGCCTGTTTATTAAGATTTTATAAAGAAAAAAAACTTGTTAAAATTTTAAAGTTTCTTTTAAGGTTGATATTGTTTTTTTCAGTAGCCACATTTTATTAACGTAATATTTTAATGCAATGATATTGGCTTAAACATAATAATTTCTGAAATATATGCAACATTTTTTTGATTAGGAATGTATATTTTAAACATGGAACAACAGCTGTTACGTCATTCCTGTCACAGCCTGCTGTTCCTGTTTCGCGTATACATCCTATCCTATCTCTTTCATTTCACTTTCCAGAAAGCGTAAGAAAAAATCTATGCATGTTCGCTATTCATTATATAGTCCTAATCCTTTCCTCAATGGAAGAATTGTCAACTGAAGAGTTTTGAGGGGTGAGAGTCATGTTACGAGAAGAGGTTTGAACACGAATGCGATGGAAGTATTGCGTGCAGTATATATCATGCTTAAAGAAAAAAATATTAAATTCTGAAGTGGCGGCTATAGGGATGAGGAGATGAAAAAGTGATGGCTTCAAATGATTGAAAAAAAAATTAATAATTCTAAAATAATAACCCGCACCTGTCACTAATACACTAGTAAACTTCTTAGCCTAATTGTGCAAAATGTGGCTACAAAATTATAAACAAGTCTTTTTAGAGTTGTTGGTATTTCTGTAGCTCTGCCTTCCCCACTCTGGAAATGAAGGCGTGATGTGTATGTAATAGCCCTTATTGTTCAAAGGTTCAAAATTCAAGGCGTTCATAGACTTAATAATAGAATATTCTGGCGAGGAAAGCCTGCTAACTGACCAGGAAATCAGGGAAGAAGTGGACGCTATCATCATCGGTGGCTACGATACAACTGCCAGCACCATTACGTACACCCTAATAATGTTAGGGTCGCACCCCGCTGTACAAGAACGTGTATTGCAAGAGTGAGTGATTTAATGGAAAGCTGGCTTAACTCATGTGTTTGATACTCATTTGTTTCGATTTTAATGAGATGCGCGATTTCAAAATAGTCATCTTTGTTAACCTCATCTGACCATGGATAGCCTGGTGCTTACCTTGTTTATAACGAATTAATGATCTTATACATTTCAGGATTGAAGAAGTCGTAGGAGATAACGACGTGGAGAAGCAGCACTTGCCGAAGCTGGTGTACTTGGAAGCAGTTATAAAGGAAACTCTACGGCTGTACCCCATAGCACCGGTCATTATGAGGCATCTAAAGGAGAACCTAAAGCTAAGTATGAATGTTTTGAAGATTAGGAGAGCGAGCAACAACTGTCGCAGCCCCAGAGGAGGCCCCTCTTAAGCTCGCGGGGCGCCGTCATTCAAAAAAGTCAGCATGTTTGCAAACGGCGGCAATTGGTTAGCGCTATCCCCACCATGCTTTTGCTCAAACCGAACGTATAAGTTAGTAGGCAAACGTGACAAAATTATAATCAATAACATGAAGGACCATTCGTCAAGATACACCAATTATCACGGCGCATCTTCGCGTCGTGGTAATGATTTATTGCTAACACCCAGACCAGACAAGCAGAGATACGGCAAAGCAAAACTTACAGGCATCTTATTCACTTTCAAAGTGCTCATTGCCGATTATTGCGGCTGGACCAATGGTGTGCGAGACGGTCGGTATATAAGTACTCGTACCTTTGATATATTATTGGTGGATACAACCGTTTTTAAGATATTGAGTTTAAGGGGTTAAAGCCCCAAAATAACGGCGACACCTAGTTTCAGAGCTGATATCTCTTAAACGGCCCACCGTTTTTCATCAAGTCTTGCTAAGAACCATCCCAATTAATGTAGCTTTATCAAAAAAACTTGCATCCAAATCCGTTCATCCGTTTGGGAGCTATGATGACACAAACAGATACTCAGATGGAGAAATTCAAAAAGCGTTTTTTTTTTATTACAAATTAAAAAAAACCCCGAGTCTAAATAGTCTGCAAAAAAACCTGTAAAAAGTAGAAAATAATAAGTAGTGGCCCTAAGGGATGATTTATTTAAAGTTTTTTAAAATTTCTTGTTGAAGTAAGTTGTAAACTTAAAAGCCTTGCATGTAGTCTCAGCACTATGGTGTCGGTTTTGCGACTTCGTACGTAGCGACCACGTGGCTGGTCTTATTATTTCATGTTGAAAATTATGACGGTGTGCGCGGACGCTCCGTGCCGTCAAGAAATTATATTTCTGACGAATACATTTACCTAAGTTTGTTATCAAATGTTAATAACGTTACTTGAGGATATTTTTTACCTTCTGAAAACAGGGAAATGATATAAACTTTACCTGACTCATTAAAAAAAAAGGTTTTAAGAAACAAAAAATCGCCTTCAAAAACGAAAAAAAATAGCTTCTTTAAAAATTGTAGGCACCTACCTAATAGGTTAGTTCAACTGGAGTCGGCCTTTTTGCTGAAAATATTGTGGTCGCCGATTTCAGTTGGACTAACATTAGGTAGGTGTCACCAACTTTAAAAGAAGTTTTTTTTTTTCGTTTTTGATGGCGATGTTTTGTTTTGTAAAACCTTTATTTTTTACTTTTCTACTTTTTGAAGGCGGTTTTTTGTTTTTTTAAATATTTACGTAGTCCCTCTTCTTAGTTGATATGAAACTTTAAGTTATTTCAAGCGCGCCGCACGCAACGCCGCTGGAAAGTCATAGTCATATTTTAACAAGTAAATATTCTTCGTTGTAGTCGCTCGACTATCTTAATCGAGCTATCTTAACGCCACCCTTGAAATAGGTATCGTTGAAAAGTTCCGGTGGCCATCTGTGGTCTTCATCATCAGTCCCACTGCACCAAGTTATGCTTTCTAAATGCAAATGCTAGACTTGTTACTAAAAATACTAAAATCTCTATATGTTTGCCTACAATATTTGAGGAATTCCCTCAATTCCTCATTGATCCTCTCATCAGATTCAGATTTGGTGACAATGGGACCACCTCAAAAATATACTCTATCAAATTAAAAATAATTTTCAAAATCGGTCCACAATTGACGGAGTAATCGGTGAACATACGTAAAAAATACATACAGTGGAGCGAATAACCTCCTCCTTTTTTGAAGTCCGTTAAATAGAAGATATCCAAGGAATACGTTCGCCTTCGTACATGTATGCCTTTCGTGTTCCTGTTTGTCTTTTATTTTGTTATTTTCTGTTTGTGCAATAAATAATTTACAAACATGCATAATCTTGTAATACGGCCTTCAGTCATCGGCAGTGTGCAGATTCTGTAGACGCCAAATTAATTTAATAAGTAATGTTAACAGACTATTTTACTAAAATATTTTCCCTGGTTCCAGAGAACTACACGTTGCCAGCTGGCTCCGGAGTGTACCTCGCCTACTTCGCTCTGCACCGCCACAAGGTGTGGGGCGCCGACGCCGACGAGTTTCTCCCGGAGCGCTGGCTGGACAAGTCCCGGATCCCGGAGCACCAAGCCGCCTTTGCCGCTTTCAGTCTCGGCAGGCGGATGTGTATAGGTAATTGCAATATTTACCGCTGAAGTTCAACGCGTCTCAGCATACACATAATCTGGCCAATGAGGATGATCATCATCACCGTCTTTCAGCTGAATGCCCAGCATCAAATGTCATGCTGGGCTTAGGCCTCCAAATAATAAAGTTTGGATTATTATCAGTGCACTCGCCACTACAAGGAAAAGGCCTTATTTGGTAATACATATATTATGATCAGCGCATTTCGAAATATTTCTAATCCATGGCCGGGCCTTTTTCGTCCTTAGGTACACTTATTTTCATATCGGTAAAGCAATCCTTTATATCATTTAGGTGGTTTTAACCTTTTGAACAGTCGGCTGCAACTTTACGTGCCCCAGACGCCAATGACGTCACATGCCGCAATAGTGCCAATAGAAAATATTTTATGGAGCGTACTGAGCGCTCGGCGTCCCTGGCACGCAAATACGATGACATTATTTGACGGCTTAGGCGGTTCAAGGGTTAAATATATGACGGATTCCTTGTGGCATCCTTCGCTGTCGTAGTAGCGCTCCTCTTGACTGGACCGTTCCAAGCAGCACTGACAGCTTGCGATAGTTTCAAAAGCAACAGAACCATTTTAACATTGCTCGAGCTAATTGACAGCCGAGTGAGTTTACTTTATTTTATATTTGTGGTTGCAGGTAAAAGCTACGCGCTAATGAGTATGAAGACAGTGCTGGTGCATCTCGTCAGGAACTTCAGATTTAAATCTGATGTGTCGAAATTGCAATTGAAGCTAGACATCGTGTTGAAGCCTTATTCTGGACATTACATCTCAATGGAAAGGAGGACCTAGATTTTGACTAGGAAATGTTAGTTACTGTAATGCTGATATATCTTAACATATAAAACTGTTTCTTGACTGACTCACTGACAAACAATGCACAGCCTGGACGGCTAAACCTAGGGACTTGTAGTTTGGAGGGGACATCCCTTGGGTAGCCTAAAGGTGCACTAAGAAAGAGTTTTAGAAAATTAGCCCTAACGGAAATAAATGGGAATAACAGGAAATAAATCCTTGACAACTTTAGGCGGTTGTCAAATTTATATGTAAATTTAGAATTAAATATATTTGTTACAAATTTCTTCTTTTATTCAATTAACGGAATAGGTATAAGAAAGACGTAGGCAATAATAAGCTTTTGCAAGAAACTGGTAATTGAAGGCGGTTATTTTCGTCATGTCCTCCGAGGAGGGGTCGGTTTCGTGGTTCTCCCATCCATCGGTCCCGCGATCGTCACCAGATATTCGTTCCTCCGTAGGACGCTTACCTTCACTTCGCTTTCCTGTCTGCGGTCGTTATTTTAGAACCTAACTGCCCCTACGGCCTGTCTACGAGCAGTTTACCCCGCCTACTGAGTGCCACTCGAGGTTTGCGATGTGACCGACATTATTTTTTTTGCGTATCTATAGTTAAAATCTATATAATAAAAGTGAAAAACCAGAACGGGATTAACAATAAAGGAAGAAGCGAGATGGAGCCTTGAAGATGATGATGGTGATAGGTGGGAACGCCCGACCGGAGCAGGCGGTCCTCCCGGTCATTCCGCCCTGTTCTCCTTGGCTGAGCCGTAGGTTACTGGCCCGGCTACGCTCCCATCTAGCATGGATCCTTAAAATGGTGTCTTACAAAATTTTAAGAATTTTGTTGACATGTTCCTCGAGAACAACGCAAATAACGTTAGAACAAACTATTGAAATATATTCTCTCGACATGAGAATAGAACAAGAGCATCAAAACACTTTACTGTCCACCAAATAAAAAAAATACAGAAAATTAGCATAACTTAGAAGACCCAGGTAAACAACAGGCTGTAGGTAGTATTTTTAATCAAAATGTTTTTTGCAATATTGACTGGTGTCTCGCCCACGTAGGGAAGACTGAGGACACTTGTCTTGATCCTTATGGGACCACACGGTACACGGCATTTACAAAGCAGGCAACACTAGTAGTCTATGGTATCAGGTAACTTATTAAATTGAAGTCTCCTGTCAACCTTGAAAGGTTGTCAAATAACAGACGGTTTTGGTTGTAAAGTGGTTAAAAATAGATATTTTAAGGCAATTAAGTCATTTAAATATTTTTTCTGACTATACAGGGTGTAAGGGACGGTCCAACGAAAACTGAAACTGTGGTTTCAGACCATTATACTGAACTGAAATCCGTTGGAATTTTTTTGCGGAAACGTAAGGTTAAATTTTGACTTTTTCAAACAAAACTCAGCGCGCAATGAAACCGTCACTTCTAGTACGCAAAAGCAACGCGATAGGTAGTTATAGTACGTTTATCAATGGGAGCGGGCGCGGCCGCGCCGGCCGCCTCACTCGTCGATCGCCGCCGGCGTCGGTCGGTTCATTCACCCGCGGTCACGTGTCCGCGCGCGTGATTCCCTACATAACGTAGAAATAATCTCTCCCTGTTTAAAATAATCAACAATTACCTACTGCCTTCAGTGTCTACTTATTAAACGACATCAATGGTAACAAGGTTTTTTAAAATTAATTAACTTGCCTACCTATCTACTTCTTATTTTTTTTAAGTACCTGATGATAAGAGGTATCGGCATTGAGTGTTTAACATGCTCGTGGTTATGGGTTATGAAGGCACCTACCTACTGTATTTAGTGTTAAACTTTACAGTTACC
Source organism: Acleris holmiana (assembly GCA_949316455.1). Lineage (NCBI taxonomy): Eukaryota > Metazoa > Arthropoda > Insecta > Lepidoptera > Tortricidae > Acleris > Acleris holmiana. The sequence goes on from CASGFW010000259.1 coordinate 27,864, forward strand.
TAGGTGTATGTTATGATGACCTTATAAGCAAAGTTCTAGGTACCTAGGTACCTAACTAAAATAAATAAAAGAAATTGATGTTTACAAACTTACGTGGCAGCAACTAACCATCATCCAAACTCCTTTTGTCTAAAGTTTAGCGTTATTAGCAAACAATCTCTCTCAAATCTAATAACGTTAAATACCGTACCTACCTACCTAATTTAATTTAATGATGGATTACCGTCCGTCAACTTCTTTAACTTTTTATTTGGTAGTAGTAAGGTAGGTAGGTAGGTGCATTATTTTTGACTGTAATGGTAAACAAGTGGGTAGTTAGGTAGGTAATTTACTTATTTAAGCTGCTGGCCAGTGTTATTTAAGTATTGTTCATGCGTAGAATAAACAGTTGAATAATTAAATTAATTCATAAAAACACGTTTTTATTGTAGGTTACTCATAAAGTTCATCAAAGTTTATCCAACGAGTTGGCACAAATCACAAGACAGAAACACTAGCACACGCACAATAACACACGAAAGAACAGACTCATAAACAAACACTCAGCGAAGGAAATCAGTAAGAAAACAAAAACGCATTGCGCACACCTACAGGTAGGTGCCTACGCACACGCACAGCCTCGCGAAAAATAAGACTAGGTAGGTACCAAGTTCAGATTCAAAGTTTAAATCTATCGGCGGTTTGAATATTAGTAGGAATTTAATTAAGTAGGTAATTAATTGCAGAGCTATTAACCGCCGCGCCGCCCGAAAGTAAATACCTACCAACCTACCTAGTCCAGTCGAAGCATTTATAACATTTTTCGCAACAGTGCGTGCGGCCGAAGCACAAGGTTCGGCAGTAGGTAAGTTTAGTTTACCTGTTATTAGTTCGATAACGAATTGAAAAGTGATTGGTTTTAAATAATAACATTCCAGGCAGGTAGGTATTTTTGTCACACCTATTCACCTGCTTACTTCATTTATTCGGTTACCGGTGGATTATGGCGAGGTACAGTCAAGGACTTTAATTGGTATGCCACTATGGAACCCAGTCATAATGACGGCGTTAACCAGATTAAAGAAAGCTAAAATTAACTATTAACGCCGTCTTTATGACAGGGTTCCATAGTGTCTAACAATTAAAGTCCTTAACGCATAATTTGTAAATTCAAATAAACAAGCGTTGTTTCCACTTAGATAAAGATAGTGGCAGTTAGGTACATACCTACTTATCGGGCTTAGGACCGTCAAAAACACCGATTACAGTGTAATAGAATAGCACAAACGATTCTAAACTACTTATTTAAAAAAAAAACTCTTAAAGTTATGTAAACGATTGTAAAATCAACCTAATCACACCGATGAAGCTTCTTATGTTTTAAATTAGGTACCTTGAGTGTTCGAAGTTCCTCCTCTGTTTTAATGGCACAGCAAAGCACGCCCGTACAAATTGTCTCACATTTGCGACAAAACAAACATACTCATCACTTCGCACAGTGCACAGTAATCGAATGCTGATATTATCAGTTGTCTTAAGCTCACTAACATTGTTTATTGCACACTCTCGATTTGCATAAACTTGAACGTTTAAATTCACCAATGTTGATTATGTACGCTGCACATTGGTAGGTAGGTAAGCACCTAAAATTGTCGCTCGTGAAGGCAGGTAGTCGCCGGTTCGGGAATCTTTTCCGATACGTAGTTTAAAGCTCTTAGTTAACTATCACCACACTCATTTGAATTCGCACCATGTCAGTGTATTCCCGAATTATGCAAACATTCGATTTTGCACCACCGGCGGGTCGACGCGCTCGATTGTAACTAACTAAGTACTTACTTAAAGTAAAAATGAAAAACAAACAAGTTTACAATCTATCGCCAAATTTCAAAGGGTGCGAGTGAGAGGGCGTCCGGGCGCATCCGCTAAGTACCTGCTTACCTAGTTAAAAATGATTTAACAAAGCCGAGCCGCGCCGTGTTGTCAATTCTTAAACATTAAAAGGATATTATTGCAAAAACTTAGGTACGAAGCGTTTCATTAATCAGTTACGTTACATTATTCACCTGGCCAATAAAACTTACCACAGTTTAAGATAACAGCCTCTAGGTACTCATGGAACCGATCAATACTGATTTTGAATTGATTTTTAACTTAAAAAAGAATAAGTAGGTACCAATCTATGGCCTTAATTATCGCTCGCTCGGTCGACGGTTAGACATAAAAACCGTTTTAAGATATAACAGCTACGCCCCTCCAATGTGTGTACGGTGCTGCATGTGGATGCATTTTTAATAGGTCGCCTATCTAGTGTGGTGTAAATAATGCACATATCGAACATACCAGTCTTTCCTCTGCTCTTACCATGTAGCATCTTGTGGCAAGCGGCGGTCTAATAAAATTTTAGAATAATCATTAATTACATGGCGGCAAACAATTTGTTTTCCCGAAACTTGTCTTTGCTGTTGAGTTTGACCCTTTTTCGGGTCCGTAGCTAACTGTGTACTGATTTATTTATTTTCTACTTCAAATTACAGTACCTACGGTTAGCCATTTAAGTAGCTTTACACTCTTGGTGCTTTGTCACTTTAACGTCATGTTTAAACTACTGCACTGATATTATGAAGGTCTTAAACCGACAAGGTACTAAAGTGTGCAGCTACTTATAAGGCCAGCTACCACAGCGAAAATCTTGAGCACTTTGGAGCCTTTTCATAATAAGTTTCTAGCTCAACGTCAAATGCCTACGACAAGCATGACAAGGCTCAAGTATGCTGCTTTATTTTATTAGGTGACTGTATTTGTGAGACTGTTATTAAGTAGGTACAGTCAAGGACGTTAATTGTTATGCCAATATGGAACCCTGTCATAATGACAGCGTCAAACCACATGAAAGAACAAGGTAAAATAATTATAGTGGCATAACGGCATTAAAGTCCTTGACTGTACGAGAGGTTGGCACTCTTCTTCTACTTTTGGGTAAGTACACAAGTAGCTCCAATGCTGCCGATTATCTGAGGTCATTTCTACTGCTGTGATTCAAGCAAACAAGTTGGCCTCTATTCTACCAGGTTAATTTTATTTTTCGGTGTGTTCACCGGGTTAGAATAGTGCCACTCCATGTCTTCCCGTGGATGTCGTAAGAGGCGACTAAGGGAATAAGGGCTTCTAGTATTGTTAGGCAATGGGCTTGCAACCTGTCACTAATACACTAGTAAACATCTCAGCCTACTTTTGCAAAATGTGGTTACAAAATTATTAACATGTCTTTTTAGAGTTGGTATTTCTGTAGCTCTGCCTACCCCACTCTGTGAATGAAGGCGTGATGTTATGTATGTATGTATGTAATTTTATTTTCAGTCTACTAAAACCTACCAGTCTGTAATCGTGGGAGGAGCGCATCCAAACTGCTAACGTTACCGTTTCTTTTTGGTACTCGTATCTCGAAGTGGTGGCGCGACGCGTGTTTGATTTTTTTTTTCATCACAGCACCTCAAAAAGGGTGGTTTTGCTGTTTAAAAACAGAGAGCAAAAGTCGATTTTGCTACGAGCGTGAGCGAGCGTGAGACAATTATAGGAGATTGTACAAGAAGGGCATAAAACCAACCATTTTATCCAAGACTTATGGTACCTATCCATCCGAGCCAGCAGGCGAACTTTTTCTTGGAATTAAGGCAGCAAAGATTGTTGCATTTTTTCCATTAGTCCATTAGGTGTGAGCATTATTTCCTCTTCACTTGACGACATTTTAATTAAATTCCGTAACACAACAAATTTTGCAAAGAAAACAACTAATTAATAGGCCCAAACGAGACAAAAACCTGTTTCCCGCCACTGTTTCTTTCTTTTTTTTGTTAAATGTTGTGCATGAGATTTTTAACTTAGGTACACAGTACTGCCAAGTCATACGTTGATTTTCTAATGTTTCTGTAAATAATGCTTGCTTTTAATAACAAGTTTACTTAGAGCAGTCACCTCGTCTGTCTGTCTGGCTGTAGTAGGGCTTGGTTGTCAAATAAAATGTTATTTTATGCAGTCTATACCCAGCATAGAGAAGGACTTTAAAAGCATAAGAAGTGAAAAGTAACATTTTAATTAATTTTCACAATGTGTAAAGGTGGTCGTGGTGTGGCACCATGCGGGCGGCGGGGTGATGGCGTTTAATGTTCACCATGTGGTCTTTTTTACCTTAAGGTAATATTTTCCCGCTGCTGCGGTGAAAAGTAGTATGTGCAACAGAATCTTTGTTTTGCAGCAAAATAGTACATTTTGATACAAGTGCGGAAAGTATGTCATTTTACACGAGTCCCGAAGTATCTTGGCCCGAGCTGCAAGCGAGGGACAAGACTCGGGACGAGTTAAAATGACAGTTCCGCACGTGTATCAAACGACGTTTTTTAATACATTTGCGAAAAAATATCAATGAAACAAAATAAATCAGTAAATAAAACTATTACAAGAGACAATTTTACTTTTAATTGACACAGACTTTATGAAATGGCAACGGTTGTGACCATTCAGCCAAAAAAAAAGTCACAGTAATTTAATTAATTACCTATATTTAAAAAATAAAAAGTATAATTCTCTATTAACCAGCGGTAATGCATAAAGGTGGATTCACATTACGCCGTACTGGGCTGTGCCCGGTTTCTGCATGGTGTAATGTGAATTCACCTTAATACGCAACTATCTAATCATTCGTAATACTAATTCAGATTCAGCCATCTTGATGAGAGCTGTTTTTTTTTTAATATTACCTACATACATTTTATGTATGTATGTATTTCATTTTAATATTTTAAATTATATTACCTATGTATAGTCTCAAAGCTAAATGACGAAATCAAAAAGTGGTTGATCATGCAAACTCTTTGGTTAGATGCACGGCTTGGAAGTTGAAACAAAATTATATTTAAAAAAAATAGAAAACTTTAACGCACTAGTGCGTAATATCCCACTTTCCGCACGATATACAGCTACAAAAAGTACCACTTTTTGAGCAACTGTGTTAAAAACCAACTTTGCTCTCTTGCACAAATAACTCTTATCTATCTCTTATGTTCGGAGAATATCTCAATGGCGGGATGAGAAAAGAAATTACATTCCCAGGTAGGTAAGTCATTTTGAAAAATGATTTGCCACTTTTGATTCTTTACTAGACCATTTTAGAATCTTATACATACTCGTACAGCCTTAATAAACTCATTTTTTAAAACTCGATTAAATTAAACGACATTCGGTTTAAAGAAATAAATTTTGCATCACAATAAAATTGAGACAAAGTAACATTAACTTATTCCTCAGACCGCAGTTTTGATACGCTCTGGTTATGATGCGGGGGTTTGCCAGGGGTCTTGCGTTAGGATAAATTTACACGTAAATGCGCAGGACTTCACTAGCTTTTCAAAAAGCTTCTCCATGACATAAAATATGTGGCCATTTTCCCAAGCGCTAAACCGATTACCTACTCATTACTCCAGCTCTTGACGAAATAAATAAACAGCAATAGGATCATTTATTCGGCTAATAAACCACGAACTTAAGAAACAAAATACTTAACTGTGTTTTTAAAAAACTAATTAAGACCAAGTAACCCAAACAGTGTAAAAAAGGGCAGTAAATATTTTACAAATGCACGACACAGTTGCATGACAAGTAAAGTACCATGAAAGTAATTTACTCTGTATACTTAAATATGTTTTGTAATGTAACTGCAGGCAAAGTCTACCCACGGGCTTTTCATCTCATTAGCTCATTACGCTCGATCGGGCAAAATGGCTTTTTCTATGGTTCCGTACCCGAAAGGTAAAAACAAGACCCAATTGCTAAGACCTCACTGTCCATCTGTCTGTCTGTCTGTCAGTCTCTTTGTCACAAGGCTGTATCTCATGATCCGTGATAGCCAGACGGTTGAAATTTTTACAGATGTAAATACAAAAACAAAATAAAATATTTTTTTACAACAAACGTGAGTTTTTGCCGTTTTTGCAAGATTTGTCTGTAACCACAGACAGTGAAACTAAAAAAGGTAATAAAGTGTGTTATGTTGTGATCATGGTACGGAACCCTTCGTGCGCGAGTCCTACTCGCACTCGGACGGTTTTTCATTTGCTTACTACGTAATACATAACACACTCATACTCCATCCAGCTCACCGATTTACGAGCCACTTGATGTGATTCTCATTCAAGATAAAATATCAACTACACATTTTGTTTTTGTAACATCTCGCTCGTTGTAAAGTTCATCTCGATTGACACCAGAGCCTTAAGTGTACTAAGATGCTGTTCACGCGACAAACCGTCTCGAACACGTTTCGTCCATGATATTTATACGAGCAACGCAAACGTATTTGAGACGTTTTTATGAATTAGCCACTTACACTAAGGGCTCTGAAGTTACGTGCGTTAAAGGGACTAGTAACTTTGAGCGGACGCATAAAAGGCGTCGTGGTTTATTATTATTTTATGCCTATCTTTAAATGTTACGTTGTTATGTTTGTGTAGTCATGGAATATCATAGCTTAAGATGATTCCAGCAAGAAACGAAACTTGACTGATATTGTCAGCAAATTTAAGAACAAAAAACTAGCAAGGGTTCTATTTTAGTTGGTTTTTCCCTCTATTTCAATCGTATTGCTTACGATTTGGACGCCTGTACTGTCAAGTTAAATAGTAGTAGCCCGCCCCAAACCTACCTCATTAGTTCCCTCATAAATTGTCAAGCAAACGTACGAGTGTACAGGTTGATAGCTAAATTATTATTGATACAAATTTGTCATTCGCTGAGAAATACTAGTTTATTGTTTTTATTCTTTCAAGTAAACAAATCGTACCAACCCTCTTACTTCATGGTTTCATGGTTTCAGTGAAAACGAGCAAGTGAAAGTAAAGGTTCTTTATTTTCACAGGGAACTTTCGGAGATTTCAAACAGTGATCAGTTAAATTAAAATGTAGGCCAGCGTCTTTTTTTTAGTGTGCCGAGAACAATGCGTTCTATGTATAAACAACCACGCGCGGGTTCGCGTTTAATCTGCGTTACTCCTGACACGCATTCAGTGTGTCGAAGCCTTTATATCATGCGTGGAAGACAATCTGTGCAGTCTTTTATTAAAACATTTGAGATACTAATTCACTGCTAATTATAAATAATGACCCTGACACGATACTAACACGTAATGAAACTAATGAAACCGACCAATATGACATTTGAGTTGGTGTCACGACGACTGAATTTCGTAATCTTTAAACCATATTTACTCATTCAATGAATCATAGAATTATTTGAATCCAGATCATCTCAACGGCAAAATGTCCGTCTCAAAATGTCAAGTCAATGAGTAGGTTCCAAATAACTGAATTTCATAATACTGTGATATTTAGATCCTAATCTCAGATTGACTTAGGTACCACGTGTTTTTTAATCGACAAGTAATGAATATCTGACAAATAAATGTACTTAGCCCTTTCCCTTTCTTACACTTGAAAATAGACAAAATGAGGGCTGTCGTTAGTTGAAAGATAAATCTACTTGTCGATTGTGAAACAGGTCTTATAATGACACACACATACACATAACATCACGCCTTCATTCCCAGAGTGGGGTAGGCAGAGCTACAGAAATACCAACAACTCCAAAAAGACTTAATTTGATGATTCTGTAACAAAATTTTGCACAAGTATTTACCAGTGTATTAGTGACAGGTAGCAAACCCATCGCCTAACAGTACTACAAGCCTTTATTCCCTCTTGAGACGTAGTCGCCTCTTACGACATCCACTGGAAGACATGGAGTGGCACTATTCTAACCCGGCAGATTACACACAGCTACAGCCGCCGCCAGTTTACATATTTCGTTTAGTTTTAACCATTAGTTACGTTTTTAAATAATTAGTTAATTTAACTACTGATCAAACAACAGGCCCTAAGCAAGTTAAATAAAAGCTTGTAAAACAGACAAGTGCGAGTGTCACTCGCACATGAATGGTTCCGTATAACCCTGTATGAAGAAAGTTTCACTTTAAGACAAATTAAAGAAATCTGTGATGAAAAAATATCACCCACGCGTTATTGAATCATTTGTTTATTTTAATCATTTTCTGTTACGTGTAATTCATTAATTAACCAAAGTAAATACAGCTGATGTTCATGTCGAGGTTGGAATATTTAACGGTATTCCAATAATTCGACGATGTTTTACTGTTCACGCGTGATTCGAACAAAAACGTGCTTTTACAATGATAATTATACCAGCAGTTGCCTGCGACTCCGTCCGCGTCGAAGTCGTTAATCGCGGGTAAAAACCCTATGTCCTTGGTCGGGATTTAATTTATCTACCTCCATACCAAATCTCATCGAAATCGATTTAACGGTTTAGGCGTGAAAGCGTAACAGACAAGCAGAGTTACTTTAGCATTTATAATATTAGTAAGGGCGGATAGATTATTAAAAAAAAATAGTAAGAGTAGAATTGGTAGGATAATTAGGATGACGCTGCATAAGTAAACAGAATCAACTGCACCTACGCCGCGCACTCTAACTTGTACTGAGGAGTTCCTATGGCCCCTTCCGTCTTCATCTTGAGAGCAGTTTAATGGTAGAAATTATTAGTACATACATACATACATAATATCACGCCTTTATTCCCAGAGTGGGGTAGGCAGAGCTACAGAAATACCAACAACTCTAAAACGACTTGTTGGTAAATTATTAGTGTTGTCATCAAAATCGCATAAGCATGCATTAAGACTATACGTAAATAAAAACGACTTTATACATTAGTATACATAGTAACTTACTAGTTAGTTAGCCAGTAAGGTAGACACATTCTATAGCTTTATGCATTAATTTCTACAATTTTTTTTTTCTTGACAGAAGGTGGAACATGATGAATGTGTAAAACTTGTATACATAATTTGGAGTGAACCCGTAAATTTTGACAAGCCAGGTTTAAAAAGAGGACACGACGTCATAGCCAACCAAAGACGTCATAGTCAATACCACTTAAAGGTCGAAAGAGGAGGAAACGAGGCCATGGTCCGGGCGGTGCTGCTCTGGTGCCGGGGCGCTGTAATGTGCGATGACCTGAACTTGGTCGGCTACAACTTATAATGTGACTGTAGGAGCTACTTAATTAGTAAAGGAATTTCAATATTATGTGCAAGTAGATATTCTAAACAATACGGAATTTTTCAAAAATAAACTCGCGAAAGTTACTCCATGGTAAGCACAAAAGAAACGAAAAACTGGTTCTTCATTAAAAATTTTAACAACTACACTGGCTGCGCTGTATAGGCCTGTGACAGCTCATTTAAACGCGTATTACGCTTGTTTTTTTTCACGTCACATAAATACGACATTGGTACAAACCTAACAAGCGACGCCGTTCATGAATTTAAATAAATAATCGCCTATTTTCACAACACATCGCTTGTCAGTAGTGATTGAAATTACGAAATACGGCTGGCTGTCACAGGCATCATCCTACAGTGCAGCGAGTGTGAGTATCCCTACTAATTAGTACTGTTTGTACGCACCATTTTTTTCTCGACGGGGAGTTGTACTTAAGATTTTACCGCAAGAGCTTAAATCTCGACACAAACTTGATATTACGTAGGTAGGTTAATTTTATAGCTAAAAAACTTGCAACGTTACCAATTTAGAAGCCTGGGACACATATGGCACATTTTTATCAATCTCAACGCGTTCAGCGCCGTTCACACACACATTTGTGTGACTGTAAAAGTCTTAGACAGTTCATAGCGATGCATAATGTCAAAATAGACTATACCAGAATTTGAAAAAGAGAACTTTCTATCTTAAACAGGTTTCTGTAAAATAAAAAAAAAACTCGGCAAGGAACACTTTGGAAGAGTAAAAGGGGTGAAGGGGGGAGGGGAACGGTTGGCAACCGGCATTTATTGATTCAGCGAGGTCGGATTATTAGGAAGAAAAAAATATATGTTTTGCTTCCAGACACATAACGGAAGCTTTTTCAAGTTTTTGTCCAGACTAAAAGGCCGCCGCCTGCAGTCGCTGGTCGTACACCCTTGCCCATGTGAACACGATGCTGCAATGCTGCGGATTTTACTCCTAAAGACTGTATCGAAAAGTATAATGACAACTGTAGCTGGCTGCCATTCTTGTTTGTTTTTTTTTTTTAAATATAAATGTCAAATTATATCATAGATGCTACGGTATTAAACTCAATTAATAAGGTTTTTTTCGGATTACTTTTGATTTTAAAAAATGAGAGGCCTAACTAACACCCGAGCAACAAAAACGAATCATGGACAAATACTCACGAGAAAAGAGTATGTCCATAAGAAAGTTCGCAAAAATCGAGAAGGTGAGTCGTTCTGCGGTTTAAAATGCCATTAAAAAGTACCTACTGGGAAGACCTAAAAAGTTCAGAACTTCTGTTGGAATGGTTCAGAGGACCAAGAAGCGTATCGACGCGACTTGGTAACTTATCGAAAGCAACGGAAGCCAAATCTTAAACACCGTCTTCGAAAGTTATACGACACGGTTTTAACCAAAAATGAACAGTGCATTATTCAAGACCTACGTCACCTACGTACGTTCGTTCGCGTTCATAACTATTTCCACGATGACTACCGATCTTTACATCAAAGAGTGTTTGCAAAAAAGAATTTTGACACTGATTTGACGCCAAAGTGAGACTACCTACTTTATTTTGGCTTGATTTGGCTAAAGTAGAAACATCGAGTGATGGCACCTTTGACGTTTGTTTGCTCATGAAGATCCCTAAATATTGACAGCAAGTACAAAGAAACAGATGTCAAACTTCATTGCTGTAGG
>CASGFW010000260.1:0-19134 GCA_949316455.1 Acleris holmiana
AACTTATAAGCGCTCTACTTATCATAGTAGTATATCATAGATTCAACCAAAATGTACGAAAAAAGTGTTATGTTAATTTTCACGTTTAACAATATATAGGAAAAATAATCAAGTTTAATATGTCCAAAGAACAAACACATAGGTGTTATGGTTATCGAGATCCAGCCCGGCGCCCTTCCGTCCGCCGCGGACACGCGGCCTGCGGGCAGCGGCTCGCACGGCACGACCTCTATTTATTATATCATTTTGTACATAAAATGTAAATTTTAACCTAGGTAGTCAATATTATATCGTTTTGATAAATATTTTAATGTAATGCTAATTGTACGACTATGTGTGGAAATGTTAACAAATTAACCGAACTAAGTATCATTAAAATAACAATAATATACGAATTTGGTATTTACTTACTTTACGTATTTATCGCAAATCCACATACAACTCCTTATGTAACCAATCAGTGACTAAGATGTACATACGAGTTAAGAGTTAAGTGACATTTTAAAATTAATTTAAGAGACTGATTTGCTTTTGATGTGTTTTTACAAAAGATAGCTAATTTTATGTAAACATTGTGAGAGTCGCTTATAATCGAGCTTAACAATGTAATAAATCGGGTTCTGTGGGCTGTTGCTCATGTTTGTAGCGGCTTGTAGGTGCCATCGCGATAGAGTGGACTTTGATTTTTAATATTTAATTGTAAATGGCGCTCTTCACTATGTATTCTGTAAATAATTAATAAACATTTAAAAAAAAACTGGTAAAGTGTAAATTATTTAAAATTCAAATGCTTGTTGATTTATATTTCGTTGTTTGTAGGCAATGACATTCAATTCAATTTTGCACATCTACAAATCACATCATACAAAAAAATAGCCCAAACATGGCACTGCATCTTATTTCACCATATGAAGCTTCGACTTGCATTATCGATACATTGCCGTTGGCACACCAGTCCTTTAAAATATCGTCTGTCATTAGTCAGAAATGTATTACATCATGCAGTCGAAGCTACATAATGTTGATTTTTTAGAAGCTCACTGGAACAAGGTAGCAGTGGAGTAGAAATGGGCTGTTAATTTTAGGGTTCAGAAAAACAATAAGGGTTTCCTTTTACGGAACGCTAAAATTAACAGCCTGTTTCTACTATCGTTACTTCTAAGCTCTCACGAACTGACGGTGGCTCTGCTTTCTTTATGCAATCCTTTTGTATGTGCCCTGCCTCTCCGCAGTGTCCGCAGGTGTTTCCTTCCTTCCTCTCGGCATGTTTTGGCGGCATGGCGGTACTGCTGGCACTTGAAGCAACTCGTTACAAGGGTGAAGTTTCTGACTGGGCACGATGATCAATTAACAAAAATTCTCTCCTTCGCTATTAAGGCATTTCGAATATGTGCCGGTAATTCAATTACGAAGTTACAGTTCTCAGCATCCTTCTTTCCCGACTTGTGGCTTAAATTAATTGAGGTCATAAACGTCTCGAGAGTTACATCATCAATTTTTTCGGCTAAGTTTTCTTGATAGTTGCAGTTAAAAATCTACCACAATCCTCGGTTTGCGCTTATGCGGCTTGTCCCAAGCTTGCCAGCTGCATCGACTGCTTCAGCTTCTTGACATCAGCCTTGGTGTCAGTGCTTATAATGACACCACCATTCTTCGTTTTGCGTAGACCTCTCACTTGGAGCTTAATTTGTTCGGGCTTGATTATACTTTGTACCAGGGATTTGTTATTAGGGTAATTCATATGAGCCACAAAAAAAAAACTTTTTTTTCTTGTACTCTCAATACCTAAAACTGATCTATTCCACTAGAAAACACATAATTTGATTTTTACTTTTTTTTACTCCAATGTTTAAGGGTCGCTACCGACTTTTGAAATTTGCAAAATGAAAAAAAATAAAAAAATAATTTCAAAATTAGAATTTATTAATTATTATAACAATTTTAGTAATTTTATAAAAACCTAACAACAATTACTAAGCTTTTGCTATTTATTTGACAAAAAAAGGTCTTTTTTATATTAAATTTGACTTATTGACGTTGGGGTTCTTCTGCCTATAATTCTTAACCAACAACATCAAGTATTGCTTTTGTTCTTCATCATTCGTGTGTAATTTATTGTATTCTTCCATCAAAGCCACACCCCGTTCAGCTATATCGTTAACGACTTTCATGCTTTCTATAATTTCTCTAGCCTTTATATAACTTTCTTCTTGTTCCCATAGCTCTGGATTTTTTCGGATGAATTCACATGAAATACCAGTTATGTCAAAAAATTCATTGAATATTTTGTTACGAAATCTTCAAGATTTTTGTTAGCAATTTCATCATATTTCAAAGAAGACTTCTTGGGGCTATTTTCTGTCCTTTCCTTCTCTAGGGCTAAAATAATTTTAAGTTTTATTTCAGCAGAAACTCATCTATCAAACAAAGCTAAGATAACCAGGTCTTCCGAAAGGTACCAAAGATGATCTTATTTAAGGCGATTTTGGCTAAAGTCTTGTTGTGTTTTTCGTACATAATCAAGTCTTTTAAAATTTGCAGATCATTCGCAGGTGCCATATAAGCTATTGGTGCTGTAAACCAGTATTTTGCATAAATAAGTACAACAAATATACAGATATCCGTAATGCCCTTAGCTTGTTTTTTTGTGATCTGAAGCTGATGCTTGAACAGAAACATTTTCAAAGTATACACAGCTTTTGCCATCCAACGTGCACGGTGCATTCCGGCAGGGGCTTTGAACGAGAAACGACTTTGAGGTATTACTCCTAAAAATATAATTATCAAATGAAGGAGTTCCTTATAGTCGTCACGAGGCTGAATTTGTTGTAGTTAACTCTGAGCAAAAGCAATTATATCAGTCGCGACAGTTTCAACGCAACTCCAAGTAGATGGTTCGGATTTCGCAGTCTTAAAGTCTGCATGGTTGATTTTTGTCCAATTGCTCTTAAATCTTTTGAACATTAAGATTTCTTCATTAAGTTTCCCCTTTGCCATCTGGAAGTTTGGCAGCGGCTAGAAGCTGGTCAACTCCTTTCCCAGATACTAAAATTGGTAGGCGATCTACTATTTCATGTCCTGTGATATCTTCGAGCATCTTTCCATCCCAGTGCACAGTAAGTGTAGTCTGTGGTTTAAAATCTGCTTTTATAGACTCGGCCACCTGTTTTCTATTATGAATTCTATGACGACGGATAGACGAATAGCTAACATTATATTCTTTTACATTACAGCCCAAGCTTTTTAGTGTAGAAGCCAAAACTACCGTTGCTTTTCGGAGTTGCTATGATTTTGTTACTATTTTAGGGTAGATTCAGGTAATGCATTGTTTACATTAAGTAGCTTTGTGGGTATAACAGAAGTGTCAAGGTGTTGTCAGAGCATCTAATTACTAAATAGTATTTAGTAAATATCGTCAACATATCAAAAGTAAACTATAACTCACATAGAAAAAAGTACCGTATTACAAATAATTTTCAAAATTTGACGGATGGTAGCGACCTCTTGACATGACTCAAAAATTCTCAAATTAATTACTAATTATTATTTTAGTAGAGAGAATGATATTATGGGTTAAGAGTTTAAAAAATAAAAACTTGTAATTTTTGAATCACCCTATTTGTTATCCCTAGTTTTATTTTATCGCTGGGTTGCAACTATTTATGTTCCATTTGATGACATCGGCGAAATAAAACCGGACCTGCCAGAGCCTTGGAGGTTTCCGCAATGTTCTTTAAGGGCTTGACGGGAGGTATGGAGCTGAACAGTTTTCTGCTTCAAGGACTGATAATACACTGCCATTTGTGATGTACCTTGTCCTACTTTTCGGCAAAGGTTACTGATTCTCAGTAGTTTTTGCTCGGTATTCAGTTTTCCTTCCGAGGATATACTCGTAGCGCATACCTCCTGCAGGCTCTGCTCAATAGAGCTCATCCAGTTCTGGATCTCCCAGTACAGGAGGATAGTCCTCCGGTCCACCGGGACGGGGCGGGCGCGGGTGGCACTGGCGTAGAGGGCGGGCTACGTCCCGTCATCGCACTGCGGTAAAACGGACTGGCATCCATTATTTGAATACTAGGGTAAGTGTACAGGTGAATGAACGAATAAGGACTAGGTGACTTTGGCCTTACTAATAAAACAAATCTAAGAAACAGACACGTTACTTTCTATTTATTTTACATCTGCATATAGTATTTTCTTATTGAAGCATAATTCTGACCTATTTTTATTTAAAGTTTGAAAAATATAAATAAGTTTCTGAAAAATTCTTGAAATCACCTATGAATGAACAGGCAATCCCAATGAATGAATAAAAACGAACCAATAAATAAACACACCATATTTGGTAATAGAAGTGAACACGGTTTTGTGCCCCAATAAATGAACAAAAAAATATTGAGTATAAGTTCTTTTGGCCTTTTTATTCTGTTGTTCCAACATTTTATTCTTTCATTTTTCTGCCATCCGCTTCTTTCTCTTGGCAATCTCTTGTAGTTTTTTGTTTATCCTCTTCTTTTTACCCGACTACGCCGAAGCAAAGGAAGGGTAATGATTTTGATACCCTATGTATGTTTCTATGTATGTATGTTTGTATGTATGTATATATGTATGTATGTATGTATGTCCACTCTAGCGCCGTTCCTTATGAACCGATTTTGACAAATGAGGTGTCTATCGATTTGACTTTTTTGTGCGAAGGTTATAGGCTATTTTGTTTTATTATAAATTAAACATCGCGGCTGGACATTTAAAAAATGAAATTAATAGACGTTGAGGACCATCTAGCGGGCAGTGGCGGTACTACGTTTATGTTATGTCCAGATATTAGTTCCGCTACCGGATGGTAGATGGTGTCGGTGAGCAATGTTTGTCTCATTTGCTACAAGACTATATTTTTATGTTTTTATGGCAAATGTATAGTTTTCAGACTTTTCCCTATAATTGTAATATAACACGGTATTACTTGCCAAAATCTATAGTTCTTGGTCTACGGGAAATACCAATCCTATGTCGCTAGTTATCAATCTAATGACATAGAAAACATTCGTTTTCAACTACGGCTCTAAATGGCGCTCGCAGGTAATTAATAATAGTTCCGCTACCTCATTGTAGATGGCGTAGGTAAGCAATGTTTGTGTCCTTTCGTCGTTTTCTAAGTATGAACCGAAAAAGTACCAAGCTTATAACTAGACCCCGGATTTTTGTCGCAATGACGTCACAATAGGGTAGTTTGGGGAGTGTATGGAACGGTGTTAATTAATACGGTAACGTAGTCTATTGATGTTCTACGGAATTAAATATTTATAATCAGGGATTCACGATATTTTATATCTTAGGTCTAAACTTAATTAGGTGGTATAGGTTAAAACTGACTAATTGATAAAGATAATTTAATATGTTTAATTATGTTCCACTGTTCCATTTACTGGATGGAACGGTTATTTAATACGAAATTGCCGGATTTTACCGAATTAATTGTAATAACTAAGTAGGCATTCACGATAAAAAATACCTATTCAATTGATCAACGTTATCTTTCGATTACTGCAAATCATACATTTGTACGTACATTAAACTGGTTTTTTTTTCGGTCGCCCACTTTTTGTCTGTCAAAAGCCAGTTAAACGTACAAATGTATGGTTTGAAGTTATATACCAAAAGATAATTTTGATCAATTGACTAGACAATTTTTGTCGTCAATGCCTAGTTATTTAAATGTATTAGGTTAAAAAACCATATTTATTTTTTATTAATTAACACCGTTCCATTTACTCCCCAAACTACCCTATTGTGACGTCATTGCGAAGAGAATCCGGGGTCTACTTATAAAATAAAGGAGCGCTCAGGGCATTTTGGCTTTCGAGAGCCGAGCGCTCCACGGGTTAATTTTCATTGTTTGTTTAACGTTACTTTAATAATCTACTTGTAACACAATTTAGTGAACCAACTGTCCGTTAGATGTCGCTAGTTATCAATCTAATGGCACAAAATATTGTATACAAGACATTAGTTTCCAACTTCGCCGATAGATGGCGCTAACATGCAATTAACACGCGCAATCGTGAATAAGAAAGATTGCGAAAAACTATCGAGGATGTGTGATTTTAAATGACATTTTATTTATGTTTTTGTCAAAATCTCCATGTCAACTTATTACATATTTTACCTAAAAACTTGAGGGCATCATCAAACTAATAAGAAAGTGTTTTTTTTATTAAAACGACTGCTATAAAGTATTAAATAAAATAAAAATAAGTTTAAAAAAGTGTTAAATAAAAAAATAAGTCAATAAAACTTAAACCCGACTGCAAAAAAGTCTGAAACAAATTAAGACCTATGTGATGTTTTACACTACATACGAGTGTTAGCAACTGCATAATTAATTAATGTATTTTTATGTTCTTTTCAAAATTATATTAACGTTATATTTTAATTTGATATCCTCACAAGCAAAAATGTAGGTACTTCCGGTTGGCGCCATTATTTTGACAGTAAAGTGTCAACTTGGATAGCTAATAACGCCAAGCCGGGCAGTTCATTTTTGATCGTCGAAGGGTGAAAACTGAAAGGTTGAAAAGTGTAATAAGAGTAAGTAAGGTGTGCCAAATTAAAAGTAAGTAACAATGATTCGTTAACCTATTATTTCATCTATACCTTCTGCCTTTATTAAACCTGGTGCGAGTGAGCCGTACATCAACCGAATTAAATACCATACGGCAGTTCTAGATACTAAGTTAAGGGAAGGCTCACCTCCCGCAGGTTTAAACGCCTAGCTTGCTAAACCTGAAACAAAGCTACCAAGCGCTATACCTTTGCAAACGAAGTTGACTAACTTTATAAAGTTTAATTGAAAATATCGATAATCTTATACCTATTTTGGTCAAGTTCCATTGAGAGGGTTTGGTTATTAACATTTCAGAAGTGCGGTATGAACCGAAATATTTTAAAATTGTTTGTTGGTCTATTTTTTTTTTATTTTTTTTTTGTCTTTTATCTTTTTCTTTTACTTTAAATTTTTTTGTGGTTGCCGGGTTAGAACAGCGCCACTCCTGTCTGCCCGTGGATGTCGTGAGAGGCGACTAAGGGAATAAAGGCTTGTAGTACTGTTAGGCGATGGGCTCGCAACCTGTCACTGATACAACATGGTTAACATCTTAGCCTGATTGTGCAAAATGTGGTTACAGAAATATCAACAAGTTTAGAGTTGTTGGTATTCTGTTGCTCTGCCTACCCCACTCTGGAAATAAAGGCGTGACGTTTTGTGTGTGTGTTTGTTGGTCTACCCTCAACCGAGGGAGCATTTTATCCGCCAAGCAACAGTGTTCGCATTGTTGTGTTCCGGTGTGGGGATAAGACAACCGGTGAAATTACTAGCACAGAGGCATTCCATCTTAGTCCTCAGGGTTGGCAGCGCATTTGAGGTCTTAGGATTATAATCTTGAGAATTCAAATGTCTATGGGTCTCAGATTTCACTTACCATCAGGTGGCCTGAGTGCTCGTGTGCCTTCTCCTTAACATAAAAAAAAAAAAAAAAAACTAAATCATACCTAGTTGTGTTGCTCGTTTTTACAAAAATCACGATGGATACCTACGTAAACATTAGTTCGAATCCACATGTACATGTATTTTTTTATCTTTGAAAGAGCACTTGTGTTGTTTTATCACTTCCTTTTCTTTGGTTTTCTTGATCATTTATGGCTGTCACATAATTACAATAATAATTATAAAATAAAATATGTAAATTTACGGTTTACAAGCTTTATGTATATATAACGTTTATTTTTTTATTTTTATAGAAATAGTTACTATTACGATAATTTCACTATCCTGTCCTTTGCTTATCGCTGTCTCTTATCTACAATAATGTTATAAATAGAAAAGATTGGCATCTTTACTCGTATTTGTAGTTATTATACTCTAAAAGTAATGAACCAAGTTTGGGATATCTTCACAAGTAGAATTCCTTATTATTACTGACTAGACTATATACCTATATGTATATGTTTGTTTTTTTTCTGCTTTTTGACGCGGACGATGTCGCGGTCTATAGATAGTAAAACTTCAAATTGTGCGGTATTTTTGTCAAATTCCAGTGGAAGCTGAGTCCGGTTTGTCAAGGCTGTACACGCCGTCGAGTCCCACCGAGAACGAGCGTCGGTCACGAAGCCACGAGCGACGGTCAGCTTCTCGCAGAGTGTCGCGACTCTGCTGCACGAGCCGCGTGAGTCGCCGGTCACGCAGCCGCGTGAGCCTTCAGCCACGCAGCCGAACGAGTCCTCGGCCACGCAGCCGAGTTAGTCGTCGGCCACGCAGCCGATCGAGTCGTCGACCACGCAGCCGAGCTAGTCGTCGGCCACGCAGCCGAGCCAGTCGTCGGTCACGCAGCCAAGCCAGTCGTCGGTCACGCAGTCGAGCTAGTCGTCGGCCACGCAGCCGAGCGAGTCGTCGGCCAAGCAGCCGAGCGAGTCGTCGCTCGCCCAGCAGGGCGAGTCGTCGGCCACGCAGCCCAGCGACTCGACGGTCGCGCAGCCAGACGAGGCATCGTTCACGGAGCCGATCCGCTCACCAGTCGCGCAGCCAAGCGGGTCCAGCGCCGAGTTTGCAGTACAGAACGAACGAACACGCATGTTCCAGGTGAAGATAATCGTGAGTTTAATGTGTCTGCTAATGATAACTTTAATCTTTTACTTAGTGCATTAGTCGTTGGGTCGTAACGATTCTCTGGATAAGCTCGGAAATATGCAAAACACTGTCCCCGAATTTGATCCAGCTAGGAAAGAACAAACAATGTCTATGTGGCTCCACAAGGTTAATGAGTGTGCGTCTATTTACGGTTGGACCGAAAAGCAATTGATACATTATGCGTTGCCAAAATTACGAGAGGTAGCGCAGAGATGGTATGGGGGCTTGCCATCTGTCATGTTTAGTTGGGAAGAATGGCAAGCTAAATTATTGGCAGCTTTTCCATCTAAGGAAAATTATGGGCAGATGCTTAGCGATATGCTTGCCAAGCGGGCCCGTTTCGGGGATTCACTAGAGGAGTACTTCTATGATAATGTTGCATTAGTTAATCGAGTTTCCGAGCCAATAATAGGTAAACTGGCAGTTGAATGTATCTTACATGGGATAGACGACCGCTCTGTTCGATTGGGGGCTGAAGCAGCACAATTTGATGACCCTGATAAGTTGCTAGCATATTTAAGAAATACCCGTAATATAAAACCAGTTCTTGATCGTAAATTAACTAAAACTCTTGCTGTGGGAAAATCTCAAGAAGTTACTATTAGACCTATAAAGTCGCGTTGTTATAATTGTAAACAAGAAGGTCATCTTTCCTCTCAATGTACCTTGCCTATTAAGAAATGTACTAAATGCTCGAAATTAGGTCATGACGCTGAACAATGTTATTCGAAGTTACCAACAGCAACTGAAAAATCTGTTTATTGCTGCGCTGTCGATAATAATAGTCTTGGAACAAAGTATACAATGGTGGTGGGGATTGTCGGTGTTCCATTTAAGGCATTCATTGACTTCGGCAGTGAATGTTGTATGGTTAGGGCTTCGGATTTTGAAAGTATCGGTAAACAGGTGTTCACGGATTCCCTACCATCTCTAAAGGGCTTTGGTGGCTCTGTTGTTCAGGTACTTGGTAGGTGTAGAGTCTGTATAGTTGTTGATGACTTGATGAGGTAGAGGCTGACGTAGACCTATATACAGGGTGTAAGGGACGGTCCAACGAAAACTGAAACTGTGGTTTCAGACCATTATACTGAACTGAAATCCGTTGGAATTTTTTTGCGGAAACGTAAGGTTAAATTTTGACTTTTTCAAACAAAACTCAGCGCGCAATGAAACCGTCACTTCTAGTACGCAAAAGCAACGCGATAGGTAGTTATAGTACGTTTATCAATGGGAGCGGGCGCGGCCGCGCCGGCCGCCTCACTCGTCGATCGCCGCCGGCGTCGGTCGGTTCATTCACCCGCGGTCACGTGTCCGCGCGCGTGATTCCCTACATAACGTAGAAATAATCTCTCCCTGTTTAAAATAATCAACAATTACCTACTGCCTTCAGTGTCTACTTATTAAACGACATCAATGGTAACAAGGTTTTTTAAAATTAATTAACTTGCCTACCTATCTACTTCTTATTTTTTTTAAGTACCTGATGATAAGAGGTATCGGCATTGAGTGTTTAACATGCTCGTGGTTATGGGTTATGAAGGCACCTACCTACTGTATTTAGTGTTAAACTTTACAGTTACCTAGGTGTATGTTATGATGACCTTATAAGCAAAGTTCTAGGTACCTAGGTACCTAACTAAAATAAATAAAAGAAATTGATGTTTACAAACTTACGTGGCAGCAACTAACCATCATCCAAACTCCTTTTGTCTAAAGTTTAGCGTTATTAGCAAACAATCTCTCTCAAATCTAATAACGTTAAATACCGTACCTACCTACCTAATTTAATTTAATGATGGATTACCGTCCGTCAACTTCTTTAACTTTTTATTTGGTAGTAGTAAGGTAGGTAGGTAGGTGCATTATTTTTGACTGTAATGGTAAACAAGTGGGTAGTTAGGTAGGTAATTTACTTATTTAAGCTGCTGGCCAGTGTTATTTAAGTATTGTTCATGCGTAGAATAAACAGTTGAATAATTAAATTAATTCATAAAAACACGTTTTTATTGTAGGTTACTCATAAAGTTCATCAAAGTTTATCCAACGAGTTGGCACAAATCACAAGACAGAAACACTAGCACACGCACAATAACACACGAAAGAACAGACTCATAAACAAACACTCAGCGAAGGAAATCAGTAAGAAAACAAAAACGCATTGCGCACACCTACAGGTAGGTGCCTACGCACACGCACAGCCTCGCGAAAAATAAGACTAGGTAGGTACCAAGTTCAGATTCAAAGTTTAAATCTATCGGCGGTTTGAATATTAGTAGGAATTTAATTAAGTAGGTAATTAATTGCAGAGCTATTAACCGCCGCGCCGCCCGAAAGTAAATACCTACCAACCTACCTAGTCCAGTCGAAGCATTTATAACATTTTTCGCAACAGTGCGTGCGGCCGAAGCACAAGGTTCGGCAGTAGGTAAGTTTAGTTTACCTGTTATTAGTTCGATAACGAATTGAAAAGTGATTGGTTTTAAATAATAACATTCCAGGCAGGTAGGTATTTTTGTCACACCTATTCACCTGCTTACTTCATTTATTCGGTTACCGGTGGATTATGGCGAGGTACAGTCAAGGACTTTAATTGGTATGCCACTATGGAACCCAGTCATAATGACGGCGTTAACCAGATTAAAGAAAGCTAAAATTAACTATTAACGCCGTCTTTATGACAGGGTTCCATAGTGTCTAACAATTAAAGTCCTTAACGCATAATTTGTAAATTCAAATAAACAAGCGTTGTTTCCACTTAGATAAAGATAGTGGCAGTTAGGTACATACCTACTTATCGGGCTTAGGACCGTCAAAAACACCGATTACAGTGTAATAGAATAGCACAAACGATTCTAAACTACTTATTTAAAAAAAAAACTCTTAAAGTTATGTAAACGATTGTAAAATCAACCTAATCACACCGATGAAGCTTCTTATGTTTTAAATTAGGTACCTTGAGTGTTCGAAGTTCCTCCTCTGTTTTAATGGCACAGCAAAGCACGCCCGTACAAATTGTCTCACATTTGCGACAAAACAAACATACTCATCACTTCGCACAGTGCACAGTAATCGAATGCTGATATTATCAGTTGTCTTAAGCTCACTAACATTGTTTATTGCACACTCTCGATTTGCATAAACTTGAACGTTTAAATTCACCAATGTTGATTATGTACGCTGCACATTGGTAGGTAGGTAAGCACCTAAAATTGTCGCTCGTGAAGGCAGGTAGTCGCCGGTTCGGGAATCTTTTCCGATACGTAGTTTAAAGCTCTTAGTTAACTATCACCACACTCATTTGAATTCGCACCATGTCAGTGTATTCCCGAATTATGCAAACATTCGATTTTGCACCACCGGCGGGTCGACGCGCTCGATTGTAACTAACTAAGTACTTACTTAAAGTAAAAATGAAAAACAAACAAGTTTACAATCTATCGCCAAATTTCAAAGGGTGCGAGTGAGAGGGCGTCCGGGCGCATCCGCTAAGTACCTGCTTACCTAGTTAAAAATGATTTAACAAAGCCGAGCCGCGCCGTGTTGTCAATTCTTAAACATTAAAAGGATATTATTGCAAAAACTTAGGTACGAAGCGTTTCATTAATCAGTTACGTTACATTATTCACCTGGCCAATAAAACTTACCACAGTTTAAGATAACAGCCTCTAGGTACTCATGGAACCGATCAATACTGATTTTGAATTGATTTTTAACTTAAAAAAGAATAAGTAGGTACCAATCTATGGCCTTAATTATCGCTCGCTCGGTCGACGGTTAGACATAAAAACCGTTTTAAGATATAACAGCTACGCCCCTCCAATGTGTGTACGGTGCTGCATGTGGATGCATTTTTAATAGGTCGCCTATCTAGTGTGGTGTAAATAATGCACATATCGAACATACCAGTCTTTCCTCTGCTCTTACCATGTAGCATCTTGTGGCAAGCGGCGGTCTAATAAAATTTTAGAATAATCATTAATTACATGGCGGCAAACAATTTGTTTTCCCGAAACTTGTCTTTGCTGTTGAGTTTGACCCTTTTTCGGGTCCGTAGCTAACTGTGTACTGATTTATTTATTTTCTACTTCAAATTACAGTACCTACGGTTAGCCATTTAAGTAGCTTTACACTCTTGGTGCTTTGTCACTTTAACGTCATGTTTAAACTACTGCACTGATATTATGAAGGTCTTAAACCGACAAGGTACTAAAGTGTGCAGCTACTTATAAGGCCAGCTACCACAGCGAAAATCTTGAGCACTTTGGAGCCTTTTCATAATAAGTTTCTAGCTCAACGTCAAATGCCTACGACAAGCATGACAAGGCTCAAGTATGCTGCTTTATTTTATTAGGTGACTGTATTTGTGAGACTGTTATTAAGTAGGTACAGTCAAGGACGTTAATTGTTATGCCAATATGGAACCCTGTCATAATGACAGCGTCAAACCACATGAAAGAAAAAGGTAAAATAATTATAGTGGCATAACGGCATTAAAGTCCTTGACTGTACGAGAGGTTGGCACTCTTCTTCTACTTTTGGGTAAGTACACAAGTAGCTCCAATGCTGCCGATTATCTGAGGTCATTTCTACTGCTGTGATTCAAGCAAACAAGTTGGCCTCTATTCTACCAGGTTAATTTTATTTTTCGGTGTGTTCACCGGGTTAGAATAGTGCCACTCCATGTCTTCCCGTGGATGTCGTAAGAGGCGACTAAGGGAATAAGGGCTTCTAGTATTGTTAGGCAATGGGCTTGCAACCTGTCACTAATACACTAGTAAACATCTCAGCCTACTTTTGCAAAATGTGGTTACAAAATTATTAACATGTCTTTTTAGAGTTGGTATTTCTGTAGCTCTGCCTACCCCACTCTGTGAATGAAGGCGTGATGTTATGTATGTATGTATGTAATTTTATTTTCAGTCTACTAAAACCTACCAGTCTGTAATCGTGGGAGGAGCGCATCCAAACTGCTAACGTTACCGTTTCTTTTTGGTACTCGTATCTCGAAGTGGTGGCGCGACGCGTGTTTGATTTTTTTTTTCATCACAGCACCTCAAAAAGGGTGGTTTTGCTGTTTAAAGACAGAGAGCAAAAGTCGATTTTGCTACGAGCGTGAGCGAGCGTGAGACAATTATAGGAGATTGTACAAGAAGGGCATAAAACCAACCATTTTATCCAAGACTTATGGTACCTATCCATCCGAGCCAGCAGGCGAACTTTTTCTTGGAATTAAGGCAGCAAAGATTGTTGCATTTTTTCCATTAGTCCATTAGGTGTGAGCATTATTTCCTCTTCACTTGACGACATTTTAATTAAATTCCGTAACACAACAAATTTTGCAAAGAAAACAACTAATTAATAGGCCCAAACGAGACAAAAACCTGTTTCCCGCCACTGTTTCTTTCTTTTTTTTGTTAAATGTTGTGCATGAGATTTTTAACTTAGGTACACAGTACTGCCAAGTCATACGTTGATTTTCTAATGTTTCTGTAAATAATGCTTGCTTTTAATAACAAGTTTACTTAGAGCAGTCACCTCGTCTGTCTGTCTGGCTGTAGTAGGGCTTGGTTGTCAAATAAAATGTTATTTTATGCAGTCTATACCCAGCATAGAGAAGGACTTTAAAAGCATAAGAAGTGAAAAGTAACATTTTAATTAATTTTCACAATGTGTAAAGGTGGTCGTGGTGTGGCACCATGCGGGCGGCGGGGTGATGGCGTTTAATGTTCACCATGTGGTCTTTTTTACCTTAAGGTAATATTTTCCCGCTGCTGCGGTGAAAAGTAGTATGTGCAACAGAATCTTTGTTTTGCAGCAAAATAGTACATTTTGATACAAGTGCGGAAAGTATGTCATTTTACACGAGTCCCGAAGTATCTTGGCCCGAGCTGCAAGCGAGGGACAAGACTCGGGACGAGTTAAAATGACAGTTCCGCACGTGTATCAAACGACGTTTTTTAATACATTTGCGAAAAAATATCAATGAAACAAAATAAATCAGTAAATAAAACTATTACAAGAGACAATTTTACTTTTAATTGACACAGACTTTATGAAATGGCAACGGTTGTGACCATTCAGCCAAAAAAAAAGTCACAGTAATTTAATTAATTACCTTTTAAAAAATAAAAAGTATAATTCTCTATTAACCAGCGGTAATGCATAAAGGTGGATTCACATTACGCCGTACTGGGCTGTGCCCGGTTTCTGCATGGTGTAATGTGAATTCACCTTAATACGCAACTATCTAATCATTCGTAATACTAATTCAGATTCAGCCATCTTGATGAGAGCTGTTTTTTTTTTTAATATTACCTACATACATTTTATGTATGTATGTATTTCATTTTAATATTTTAAATTATATTACCTATGTATAGTCTCAAAGCTAAATGACGAAATCAAAAAGTGGTTGATCATGCAAACTCTTTGGTTAGATGCACGGCTTGGAAGTTGAAACAAAATTATATTTAAAAAAAATAGAAAACTTTAACGCACTAGTGCGTAATATCCCACTTTCCGCACGATATACAGCTACAAAAAGTACCACTTTTTGAGCAACTGTGTTAAAAACCAACTTTGCTCTCTTGCACAAATAACTCTTATCTATCTCTTATGTTCGGAGAATATCTCAATGGCGGGATGAGAAAAGAAATTACATTCCCAGGTAGGTAAGTCATTTTGAAAAATGATTTGCCACTTTTGATTCTTTACTAGACCATTTTAGAATCTTATACATACTCGTACAGCCTTAATAAACTCATTTTTTAAAACTCGATTAAATTAAACGACATTCGGTTTAAAGAAATAAATTTTGCATCACAATAAAATTGAGACAAAGTAACATTAACTTATTCCTCAGACCGCAGTTTTGATACGCTCTGGTTATGATGCGGGGGTTTGCCAGGGGTCTTGCGTTAGGATAAATTTACACGTAAATGCGCAGGACTTCACTAGCTTTTCAAAAAGCTTCTCCATGACATAAAATATGTGGCCATTTTCCCAAGCGCTAAACCGATTACCTACTCATTACTCCAGCTCTTGACGAAATAAATAAACAGCAATAGGATCATTTATTCGGCTAATAAACCACGAACTTAAGAAACAAAATACTTAACTGTGTTTTTAAAAAACTAATTAAGACCAAGTAACCCAAACAGTGTAAAAAAGGGCAGTAAATATTTTACAAATGCACGACACAGTTGCATGACAAGTAAAGTACCATGAAAGTAATTTACTCTGTATACTTAAATATGTTTTGTAATGTAACTGCAGGCAAAGTCTACCCACGGGCTTTTCATCTCATTAGCTCATTACGCTCGATCGGGCAAAATGGCTTTTTCTATGGTTCCGTACCCGAAAGGTAAAAACAAGACCCAATTGCTAAGACCTCACTGTCCATCTGTCTGTCTGTCTGTCAGTCTCTTTGTCACAAGGCTGTATCTCATGATCCGTGATAGCCAGACGGTTGAAATTTTTACAGATGTAAATACAAAAACAAAATAAAATATTTTTTTACAACAAACGTGAGTTTTTGCCGTTTTTGCAAGATTTGTCTGTAACCACAGACAGTGAAACTAAAAAAGGTAATAAAGTGTGTTATGTTGTGATCATGGTACGGAACCCTTCGTGCGCGAGTCCTACTCGCACTCGGACGGTTTTTCATTTGCTTACTACGTAATACATAACACACTCATACTCCATCCAGCTCACCGATTTACGAGCCACTTGATGTGATTCTCATTCAAGATAAAATATCAACTACACATTTTGTTTTTGTAACATCTCGCTCGTTGTAAAGTTCATCTCGATTGACACCAGAGCCTTAAGTGTACTAAGATGCTGTTCACGCGACAAACCGTCTCGAACACGTTTCGTCCATGATATTTATACGAGCAACGCAAACGTATTTGAGACGTTTTTATGAATTAGCCACTTACACTAAGGGCTCTGAAGTTACGTGCGTTAAAGGGACTAGTAACTTTGAGCGGACGCATAAAAGGCGTCGTGGTTTATTATTATTTTATGCCTATCTTTAAATGTTACGTTGTTATGTTTGTGTAGTCATGGAATATCATAGCTTAAGATGATTCCAGCAAGAAACGAAACTTGACTGATATTGTCAGCAAATTTAAGAACAAAAAACTAGCAAGGGTTCTATTTTAGTTGGTTTTTCCCTCTATTTCAATCGTATTGCTTACGATTTGGACGCCTGTACTGTCAAGTTAAATAGTAGTAGCCCGCCCCAAACCTACCTCATTAGTTCCCTCATAAATTGTCAAGCAAACGTACGAGTGTACAGGTTGATAGCTAAATTATTATTGATACAAATTTGTCATTCGCTGAGAAATACTAGTTTATTGTTTTTATTCTTTCAAGTAAACAAATCGTACCAACCCTCTTACTTCATGGTTTCATGGTTTCAGTGAAAACGAGCAAGTGAAAGTAAAGGTTCTTTATTTTCACAGGGAACTTTCGGAGATTTCAAACAGTGATCAGTTAAATTAAAATGTAGGCCAGCGTCTTTTTTTTAGTGTGCCGAGAACAATGCGTTCTATGTATAAACAACCACGCGCGGGTTCGCGTTTAATCTGCGTTACTCCTGACACGCATTCAGTGTGTCGAAGCCTTTATATCATGCGTGGAAGACAATCTGTGCAGTCTTTTATTAAAACATTTGAGATACTAATTCACTGCTAATTATAAATAATGACCCTGACACGATACTAACACGTAATGAAACTAATGAAACCGACCAATATGACATTTGAGTTGGTGTCACGACGACTGAATTTCGTAATCTTTAAACCATATTTACTCATTCAATGAATCATAGAATTATTTGAATCCAGATCATCTCAACGGCAAAATGTCCGTCTCAAAATGTCAAGTCAATGAGTAGGTTCCAAATAACTGAATTTCATAATACTGTGATATTTAGATCCTAATCTCAGATTGACTTAGGTACCACGTGTTTTTTAATCGACAAGTAATGAATATCTGACAAATAAATGTACTTAGCCCTTTCCCTTTCTTACACTTGAAAATAGACAAAATGAGGGCTGTCGTTAGTTGAAAGATAAATCTACTTGTCGATTGTGAAACAGGTCTTATAATGACACACACATACACATAACATCACGCCTTCATTCCCAGAGTGGGGTAGGCAGAGCTACAGAAATACCAACAACTCCAAAAAGACTTAATTTGATGATTCTGTAACAAAATTTTGCACAAGTATTTACCAGTGTATTAGTGACAGGTAGCAAACCCATCGCCTAACAATACTACAAGCCTTTATTCCCTCTTGAGACGTAGTCGCCTCTTACGACATCCACTGGAAGACATGGAGTGGCACTATTCTAACCCGGCAGATTACACACAGCTACAGCCGCCGCCAGTTTACATATTTCGTTTAGTTTTAACCATTAGTTACGTTTTTAAATAATTAGTTAATTTAACTACTGATCAAACAACAGGCCCTAAGCAAGTTAAATAAAAGCTTGTAAAACAGACAAGTGCGAGTGTCACTCGCACATGAATGGTTCCGTATAACCCTGTATGAAGAAAGTTTCACTTTAAGACAAATTAAAGAAATCTGTGATGAAAAAATATCACCCACGCGTTATTGAATCATTTGTTTATTTTAATCATTTTCTGTTACGTGTAATTCATTAATTAACCAAAGTAAATACAGCTGATGTTCATGTCGAGGTTGGAATATTTAACGGTATTCCAATAATTCGACGATGTTTTACTGTTCACGCGTGATTCGAACAAAAACGTGCTTTTACAATGATAATTATACCAGCAGTTGCCTGCGACTCCGTCCGCGTCGAAGTCGTTAATCGCGGGTAAAAACCCTATGTCCTTGGTCGGGATTTAATTTATCTACCTCCATACCAAATCTCATCGAAATCGATTTAACGGTTTAGGCGTGAAAGCGTAACAGACAAGCAGAGTTACTTTAGCATTTATAATATTAGTAAGGGCGGATAGATTATTAAAAAAAAATAATAAGAGTAGAATTGGTAGGATAATTAGGATGACGCTGCATAAGTAAACAGAATCAACTGCACCTACGCCGCGCACTCTAACTTGTACTGAGGAGTTCCTATGGCCCCTTCCGTCTTCATCTTGAGAGCAGTTTAATGGTAGAAATTATTAGTACATACATACATACATAATATCACGCCTTTATTCCCAGAGTGGGGTAGGCAGAGCTACAGAAATACCAACAACTCTAAAACGACTTGTTGGTAAATTATTAGTGTTGTCATCAAAATCGCATAAGCATGCATTAAGACTATACGTAAATAAAAACGACTTTATACATTAGTATACATAGTAACTTACTAGTTAGTTAGCCAGTAAGGTAGACACATTCTATAGCTTTATGCATTAATTTCTACAATTTTTTTTTTCTTGACAGAAGGTGGAACATGATGAAT
>CASGFW010000261.1:0-42031 GCA_949316455.1 Acleris holmiana
CTTAAAACTGCAATAATTCAACTCACGAAGTAACGGACAAGTAATTTTTGTGTGTCCCTTATTTCGTGACACTACCGAATTAAGGATTTTATTAAAACATTTCGATTGCTTATATATTAGTATAAAAAACTAAAGTTAGTTTAATGTGAATTGAAAAATATATAACTTGGTTAATTAAGTTTCGTTTGAGGTAATTTCGGTATATGTTTTGTTCACTACAATTCTCATAAAACAAGTTTGAACTCGACCCAAGTTTACATTTTTAAAGTGAATAAGCATATGTACTGTTCGAACAGTTTTATTTATAATTCAATAAATTTTAGTTATTTTTATGTATATTTATGACGTAAAAGATATTTAATGATTAATTTATATATTTTAAATAAAGCAGTGACACGAACTAAGAGACTGGTCTTTGACACTTTTTCCTAAGTTCGTGATAGATATGGTAGGTGTAATTTACATATCTCTGACAAAGACCATTATGGAATAGATGTGAAAAAGGTAGGTTTTTAAGTAGGTAAAAATCGTAAATTGTTTTAAGAATTTACTTAAACATTGGTTCTTTTTATTTTCAAGGACAAGCAACAAAATGCCTTACAAAAAGTACGGTAAAGAAAATCTAGAACAGGCTTTAGCGTCAGTAAGGAATGACGGAATGACGGCTTACAAAGCTTCCAAATTGTACAATGTGCCTTATCGAACTTTATTAGACAAATTGAAAAAAACACACCCTAATACTTCTGGGCATGCGACAGTTTTCACGGAGGGGGAAGAAAAATTATTAGTAGAATGGATTCACCACATGGCAAAGATCGGGTTTCCTGTCACGAAAGAGCAGTTAATGCATTCTGTTAGTAAATTGGTTAAAGAACTGAATAGGCCTAATCCGTTTAAAGATGGAGTTCCAGGAAGACACTGGTATGAGGCATTTTTTAAAAGAAATCCAGAGGTGAGTTCCAGGGTATGTCAAGCCTTAACTACGGCACGAATCAGCGCAACAGAAGAAAAAATACGACCCTGGTTTGACAGTGTTTATAAATACATGGAAGAGAACGACTATCTGGACATTCTGCAAGATCCATCCCGAATTTTTAATTGTGACGAGTCTGCTTTTTTATTGTGTCCTAAAGGACAGGCTGTATTAGCAAGAAGAGGCCAAAAAAGTATTTACTGTCGATCCGGTAATAATGAAAAAGAAAATTTAACACTCTCCCTTGGTGCTTCAGCTGATGGAAAGCTAATGCCGATACTGGCTCTCTTTCCTTATAAGCGGATTCCGATGAAAATTCTGCAAAAATATCCTAAAACGTGGGTTATTGGCAGATCTGATAATGGGTGGATGACGTGCCAGACATTCTATGAATATATAGCAAATTCATTCAACGATTTCTTATTAAAAGAAAACATAAAAAAACCCGTTTTGCTCTTTGTCGACGGACACGTTTCACACCTCTCGTTGTCATTAACGAGTTTCTGTTAAGAAAATGGCATCGTTCTTGTGGCTCTTCTACCGAACTCTACTCACGTACAAGAATTCTTGGAAAAAACGTGTCCACGATTGGCGAATGACTAATAATGCAAAAAAGTTGGGAAGAGAAGATTTCGGTCCTATACTCGAAGAATGCATTCAAAAGACTCTCAAGCCTGAGATTTTCATAAATGGATTCCGACATGCTGGTTTGTTCCCGTTTGATCAAAATGCTGTTAACTATGCTAAACTCCTCAAATCAAGTACGCCCAGTGATGCAGGATCTACCAGTGATGCAGGAACTACCAGTGATGCAGGTTCTACCAGTGATGCAGAATCTACCAATGACGTAGGTTCTAGAAGTGAGTGTCACTCTGCTGCAAGCACTCCTTTCGATGTTACAAAACTTAACCAAGATCAATCTTCTCAACACCCGGCAAAAACGTCTTTATTGCCAGCCAATTCAGGACACTTTATTGCTGAATTTGAAAAACTACTGGGCACGGAAAAACTTGAACTGTTTAAGGTCTGCGATGGAATTTGGCAAGGAGACATAAAAGATACGAATTTATATTATTTTTGGAAAATGGTACACGACGACGAAGTCGGTGACTCTACTCTGAAAACGTTGGAAATCGGCGACTCTACTTTTAATGCAAACGACTGCACGCTAAACAATATAGACGACAACATTATTTTGAATTCAGATCTTAACTATAACATTTTAGAAGGTGTTGTTGAGAACGATAGCTTTGTGACAGTAACATCCCACGTAACCTTGAATTCACAGACTTCAGTAATTGATTTTAATGCGAACTTATTTGAAAAGTCTTGCAGATCACCGTCAGAAGCAAGCGAATCTGTGGAGAGTGATGCTGAAAATTTGCGTTTTAAAAATTTTAACCCTGTTTTGAACAATACTTCCACACCGACTTCAAAATCCAGAAAACTACGAGCAGTAGCGGCGTCAGAATCCAAAAAAGTTCCAGAAGTTTCTGCACCTATTGGACCCTTACAAAATGAAACATTAACTTCACCTGAAAAAACTTTTAGTGTGAAATCTCCGCTAAAGCCATTGCTGTCCAATTGTATCACTCTTCCAGTGCAACAATCCTGTGAATCAATTGATAATATAATTCCTGAAGGTAATGTATCGTGTTTAGACTCAACCGCTGAAAGCATTGATATAACAGAAATTCGCAATGATCCCAGTTGTAGTAACCCAAACAAAAAAAAGTTCCCGACTCCGTTCAAAAACTCGTTGCTATGGCCTGAAATAGATACAACTATAAAATAAAAACAAAGAGTAAAAAAACATCTGATTCCAACGGTTGCTACTTCCTCAGAGTACATTAACTATCAACGACGCCA
This sequence comes from Acleris holmiana, assembly GCA_949316455.1. Taxonomy (NCBI): domain Eukaryota; kingdom Metazoa; phylum Arthropoda; class Insecta; order Lepidoptera; family Tortricidae; genus Acleris; species Acleris holmiana. The sequence goes on from CASGFW010000261.1 coordinate 2,843, forward strand.
AGATCAAGACAAAAAGGATAAAATTGAGAAAACTGAGCTTCGAAAAAAAGAACGTGAGGAAAAGGCTAAATCTAAATTGACAGTTAAATCTAAATTGAATATCAGTAAAGGTGAAAGTGAACATACTGAAAACCAGAAACCAAAGCAAAAGGTAAAGGTAAAAAGACTTGCCACTCTCAAGAAAAATCGCTGCAGTCAGAAAATATTACAGAAGAGGTAAAAGACAACAACCTACCTAATAAGGAGATATATTTCCAGATTGGCGAGTACGTAGTTGTAGAATACGAGCGCGAAAATTTCCCAGGCCTTATCATTAAAGTATCTAAAGGCTTATCGATAACATATGATGTGAAGACTATGACCATGAGTGGCTTAGATACATTGACTGGTCGTGTAAATTGGCGTTGGCCAGAAAAAGACGACATCCTAACGTACGACTGTGAAGATATTGTAAAAAAAAAAAAAAACCCAGTGCCATTCAATAAACGAGGTGTTTATTCAGTACCACATATGTAGTGCAATATCTTATCTTTAAATATCGGACAGAGATTAACGTTTTAATATTAAGTATTTTGTGTTATTTTGTTTTGTAAATGAAAAAGAGGTTTAATTATTTTTATTTGTTGAAAGTTAAAGTTTTAGTTGGTTAATTTTAATGATTAAGTTACCTTATACCTATAATTACCTACCTAAGCACCAATAAAAACTGTAAGATTGATCTCACTCTCAAGTAAATCTTTTTTTTTATTTAAATACTACCCTTTTGTTGTCCTTACTTAAGTAAATCCGTTGATTATTTGTTTTTTTTTTTTATAAAAAAAATAACATAACTTACCCTGGAAAACTATCCCGAACCAGGAGCCACGAATTCACGAACTTAGGAGCAGAGCCAAATTTTATTACGAAATAGGAGCCAAATAAGTAAGAGGTTTAAAAATAAATTCATATAAAAAAAAGTTCGAACTGTAATGATATAATTAATGCATTAAATTACTGTCAAAATAACAATATCCATTACTGAAAAGCTTTCAAAGTACTATCATGTGTAGGAAAATTAAGAAAAAATAACAAACTCTGAAGAGCCTTAACATGCCGAAATAGGGGACATTTTGCTTATTAGTGACAATTTGGAAGCCCATCGCCTAATAGTACTACAGGCCCTTTTTCCCTTAGTCGCCTTTTACGACATCCACGGGAAGACATATTCATAATTTTTAAATAAATTGATTTTGTTGTAAAATATATGAAGAATAGATTCGAGTAAGTATTTAAATACAGCGGACGACATGGTGGCCTAGTTGAAAGTGACCCTGCCTCTGAAGCCAGCGGTCCTGTGTTCAAATCTCGGTACGGGCAGTTGTTCCTGAGTCTTGGATATTTCCTATGTATTTAAGTATGTATTTTTCTATATAAGAATGTTTATTGTTGTCTAGTACCCGTAGTATAAGCCTAGAGCTTGGTTTGGTACTAGGTCAATTTATGTGAGATTGTCCCCTGATATTATTATTATTATTATAAATAATTATTTTTAGAAGCGGACTAGGTTTTTGTGTTTATGAATATTAATTACATATCCTGCCTTTTATAACACTAAAAATAATACTTGATCATAATAATCTGAAAAGTGTTTGCACTGTTGTTTCGGTGTGGAGCTGAACAGACAGTAAAAAAAGGCATTTCTACTTAGTCCTTAGGGTTGGTAACGCTTTTGCAAACTTGTCTTCCCAATATCCATATATCATAAAACTGAAAAACTTATCACCGAGAGTCATCACGAATCGTCTCGCGCGCAGGTTTGACGACTTCCAGCCTCCCGAACAAGCCGGCTTCCGAAAAGGTACCGTAGAACACATACATGCGTTGCGGCAGGTTATACAGAAGACTGAAGAGTATAACCTCCCTCTTTGCCTTGCATTTGTGGACTACGAGAAAGCCTTCGATTCGATCGAGACCTGGGCTGTGCTGCAGTCTCTCCAGCGGTGCCAAGTTGACTACCGATATATCGAAGTGTTGAAGTGTCTGTACGAAAACGCCACTATGTCCGTCCGACTACAGGACCAGAGCACAAAGCCTATTCCTCTGCAGCGAGGAGTCAGACAAGGGAATGTGATATCTCCGCAGCTGTTCACCGCTGCATTGGAGGATGCTTTTAAGGTTCTGGACTGGAAAGGACGAGGCATCAACATTAATGGCGAGTAAATCACTCACCTTCGATTTGCCGACGATATCGTAGTCATGGCTGAAACCATGTGCTATGCTCGCTGACCTCAGCAGAGTTTCCGACCAAGTTGGCCTGAAAATGAACATGGACAAGACGAAAGTCATGTCTGATGTCCATGTTGTGCCAACTCCCGTGATTGTCGGAGGCTCTGCACTCGAAGTTGTTGACGACTATGTATACCTGGGACAAACGGTCCATTTAGTTAGGTCCAACTTCGAGAAAGAGGTCACTCGTCGAATCCGACTCGGCTGGGCAGCGTTCGGGAAGCTTCGCAGTGTCTTTTCGTCCAAATTACCGCAGTGTTTGAAGTCAAAAGTCTTTGACCAGTGTGTGTTGCCGGTGATGACTTACGGATCTGAGACGTGGGCGCTAACGATGGGCCTCATAAGAAAGCTCAGAGTCACTCAGAGGGCTATGGAGAGAGCTATGCTCGGGGTTTCTCTGCGGGATAGAATCAGAAATGATGATATCCGCAGTAGAACTAAGGTTACCGACATAGCCCGAAGAATAGCGAAACTTAAGTGGCAGTGGGCGGGACACATTGCTCGCAGGACTGATGGCCGATGGGGCCAGAAAGTTCTCGAATGGCGTCCACGGACCGGGAGACGAGCTGTTGGTAGGCCTCCAACAAGATGGAGCGACGACCTCGTAAGGATCGCGGGATCGCGATGGATGCGGAAGGCACAAGACCGGTCTAAGTGGAGAGCCTTGGGGGAGGCCTATGTCCAGCAGTGGACGTCTTTCGGCTGATATGATGATGATGAGGCATTTTTTAATTATTTAAGTACCTAGTCGCTAAGACAAATCTAACGACACATTTCAAATTAAAATTGGCATCCGTTCAGCGTCTACGAGGGTACGAGAAACCATATACAAAGGTCAAAATACTTGCACTCCTTCTTCAGCAGGCTGGTCTCCTTCAGACATTCGATTCATTAGAAAAGTTTTTTTTTCCATCCTCAAGTTTCTCATGATGTTCAGATGTGTGTGATACAATTATGCAAGAACTGCTGGAGTTTTTTTTTTAGTGTGCAGATGGTCCCCTATTTTTTGCTACAAAGTTTTTGACAGTGTTTAAAGAGACAATCATATATAATATATGTATTTATTTATTTATTTAAGACCTTCAACGATAAGTACACTGTTACATAATTAGAACAAAAAATAAATAAAAGAGAGTTAAATGCACTTAATTAAGTTCGGCTTAGTTTGTTATTGGAACTACTTAATATTAAGAAGTTCTTCCTAATTATTGGGAAAGAAGTTGTACTGAGATCAATCTTATTTTGATGTTGCTTATAAATATTAAACATGCGTGTCAGAGGACAATGCCTCCTGAGGTTGGTGCGACAATTTGGCAGACAGAATAACTTAACATTACATGAGCTAGGATTCCTGGGAGGAAAGTGGAAATTTATTTGTTGTAATAAATTCGGACAATCAAAACTAACTGTTACTATGTTCTTTAAAAACACAAGATTAAACATATATATTAAAGTGTTTTAGGCGCGCGTGATACGCCTCTTGGATTGGATTAAGCCTCTCGGAGTTTTTAGTGCTGTAGGTTAAATGTGAGACAAATCATTTTTGTATTTTTTCTATTCTGTTGATATGAAATTAATAACATGGTGACCAAACTACGATACAATACTCCAAAATACTTCTAACCAGCGCATTGTACATAATAAGTTTAGTAGCAGGTCTCTTAAAATGCTTACTTTCCCTGATTACAAAACCCAGCACATTCATATTCTGTAAATATTGTATTTGAATTTATGTTTTTTGTACTATAACGTGTTTACATACCTTCACACATAAAAAGTAATTCTCGGGACACAGTTATTTTTTTTCAACTTAGTTAAAATGCAATATAATGCTCATCTTGAAATTGGAAGGCTGTCATGGGATCACTGATGTATTAAATGTAGACCAACCAAGTAATAGAGTTTTCAAAGAGCTGTAAAAAGCTATGCAAACACAAATAAGTAAGTAATTAAATTAAAAAGTATCTATTAACACAGAATCAGATTTTTATTTTTGCCAAAATAAGACTAATTTTCATGGTTTTATTGTGTATACAGTGTATTCTTTTTTACTAGGAATATCCAAAGCCATAGGAGATACAGGCAAACTGTCTTAGCAAACATTAGGTCTTTTTTTGTTATAACATTTTTGGCATAGTGGGTTTTTTTTGTTCAGGGGTGAGTGGAGTGGTCGTAAAAAATTATAAAATTTAAGTTTTATTGCACAAAAATACATATTTGAGTTCAAAATGTGAAATTGATGCCTAATGGTATTCTCTACTAGTTTATTCTAAATTTAACCATTTTTTTCGTTTCTTTACAATAAAATGATTGTTTTGTATACTTGAAACTGAGAACATAAATATTATTTTGTAAATTTTATTCTTTTTACGGACGGCTCACTCTTGACCAAAAAAAATACTACTAAAAATGATATAACAAAAAAGACCTAATGTTTGCTAAGAAAGTTTGCCTGTATGTCCTATGGTTTCAGATATCCCCTATATAATATAGTATTGGGAAATCAGAAGTATAAATAACTAAGATGGACTATATTTACAACAAGATTTTATTTCCTTAACACAGATCTTTTAAATTAGGTACAACTGAATTTAATCGAACAAATTAAACTTAAACAAAAACTAAACACGAAAATAGTAGGCAATGACTTCAAACGGGCATAGCTTCCGCTTGCTAAGTGTATTCGACAGTAAGATGATCCAGGAATGAGCTCGTTGTCACTTTTATAGGCGAAACGACTACCCTCTCTGCTCATCCCCTCCTCTGACGTCCGGTTCTCATTTTTGCGCCAATACGGCCTCTCCTGATGGGAGGACGTCCACGACCTCCTGCGTCTCGGGCTGTAGATGGTCTGTCACTCTGGAGACCCCAGGCACAGGATCAGTCGTCCTGTCGTCAGGTTTTCCATTGCGCAAATTAGCTCGTTCTGGCGTGGACTCCGTTTCAGTGTCATAGTCTGCGTCCGGGAAAACAAACATACTTACGCATGTAGAGGAAGGAAAAAATTTACGTGTTAAACGTTTTTTTTTTTTTTTTTTTAACATGTTACACAATTTCGTCTTGACAGTGAACCATTGGCACTACGTTAGCATAGTTCACGCAAAGACCAGCGAGGAAGCACTACGTTAGCTATCTCTGTTAGCAAGGAACATAGGCACTACGTTAGCATATTCCAGCGACACCTCAATATTTACATCTACACGTTCACACAACATAGGCACGACGTTAGCTTATCATGTGAACGACAACATTACGTGGCATAAGCATAACGTTGGCATATCAGGTAAAGCTTCGATGCATATGTGTGGCAGAGGCATAACGTTAGCTTATCATACATATGTACATACGCTTACCCTCAAAGTAGGCGGCGCACGTCTCAAGAGTCCACTCCCCACGCCACGGCACCATGAATTCTGCCGCGGCTTGTGTCGATTTTCCATAAGAGCCTGCCAGTAATTGCAGCTCGTATCGACCATGGGGAAGCGCCTTGACCACTCGATACGGCACGCGCATGCCAGAGTCGAGCTTGCCAGTTGCTTGTGCCTGTTTAATCACAAAAGCAAATGAATTAACTTCAAAAGTTCTAGAAGGCCTCCGGTTAGCGTTCACAGTCGCATCCTGCTGGTGCTGATTTTCTCTCAAACGCTCGGAGGTTCTTTATCTACGCATTTCTGTCAAAGCTCCACGATTTGCATGAGAGGTTTCTAGGGCGACGTCACGGATTAGGTGTCTTATGAGAGGTGTGGCTCCATCAATACCCACTAACAAGTTCAGAGGAGACAGCTGGGTAGTTTTCTGCTTTGGACTAGTTGCAACCGCCACATAATATCTGACCATTCCTTTTGTTGAAAATTACACTGTACGCGAATCATGTTTAATAGCGTTCGACAATAACGTTCCACCTGCCCGTTTGAATGATGCATCTCCGGTTTAATAAGATGCGTGTCAATGCCTAACTCTGTAACAAAGTCTGCAAATACCGAACTCTGAAACATTCTACCTCGATCAGCTACAATCAGTTTTGGAGTACTAAATAAAGAAATTACATTCGTAAAATGTCGTTTTAATTCATTAGCATCTTGACCAAACATAGGATACAGAAGGCAAAATTTCGAAAAGGCATCAATTACAATAAGAACATATCGAAAACCTTTTGACTGAGGCAGTGGACCTAATGCATCTACGTGAATTACTTCAAAAGGAGCACATGGCTTCTCCCAAGAATGTACGAGTTGATGGGGGGCTTTCGGAATCTTTTTATGTGTTATACACACGAGGCAATGCGTTATGTACTTTTGAACAAATGATTTTAAAGAAGGGAACCAAAAATGTATTCGAATAAGCTCTAATGTCTTATCAACTCCGAGGTGATCATGCTCATCGTGGAAAACTCTGAGCAGACTGAGCCTATGACCTTTTGGTACATAGCATAGAAGTCTAGACTCTTCTCCAACTGGAGAATACTTATAATAGAGTAGGCCATTTTTTTTTACATAATGAGTCGAGTCTAGCTGTCCGTCACTTTCTGAAGAAGCTGTTGGGTTTCTTCATCAGCAGCCTGTGCTATTTGAGCCCAGTTCTGTTGTTTGCGAGCTTCGCAAACATTAATAGGATTGCGACTCAAATAGTCGGCGTGCGACATAGAGGCTCCTTTACGGTATTCTAACGTGAAGTCAAAATCCTGCAAATACATCCACCATCTGGCCACACGGGGTAACAAATCTTTCTTTTGTTGCGTCGATTTAAGAGCATTGCAGTCAGTTACCACTTTAAAATTGACGCCGACCAGATAGTGCCTGTAATGTTGCAGAGCTTTGACAACGGCCAAGGTCTCGAGCTCGTAGGAATGATACCTAGGCTCGGCACCTTGAGTTCGTTTGCTGAAATAGCCTACTACTCGCTTATGACCGCTTTCATAAACGTGAAGAAGCACTGCTCCATAGCCAATTGAGCTAGCGTTCGTATGGACTTCTATGGGCAACTCGGGGTCATAAATTGCCAAAACAGGCTCGCTTGTAAGCTGCTCAATTATGTCTTGCCGTGCCGCTTCTTGTTCACTTCCCCAAACAAACGGCACACCCTTTTTAGTCAATTTGGTAATTGGAGCTGTCCTGGATGCAAAACCAGGTATATACCGCCGAAAATAGCTTGCCAATCCCAAAAAATGCCGGACATGTTTGACGGTTTTTGGTGTTGGTGCCTCAAATAGAGCTTTAACCTTTTGTTCGTTCGGTTGTACGTGACCCTGACAAATAGATCGTCCCAAGTACTCTATTTGTGTCGATAAAAAAGAGCACTTCTTCAGATTTATAGAGAATCCAGCATTTGTTAATGTTTGAAGAACATTGCGTAATGTAATGAGACCCTCATCCACGGTATCGCTTAGGATAAGGACATCGTCTATGTACACAAGGGTTTTACCAGATTCAAGGTGGTGGCGAAGTGTTTTTGATATAATGCGCTGATAGACGACTGGGGCATTCGCTAATCCATAAGGCATCTTTAAATATTCATAGTCCCCTTCTGGTGTAACGAAACCTGTGAGCGGTATCGACTCACCATCCATAGGAATCTGGTGAAAGCCTGTGGCCATATCTAGACTCGTAAAAAATTTGTGTTTGCCCAGTCTGTCAATGTGATCGTCAATTAGCGGTAAGGGAAAACGATCTTTGACTGTGCCCTCATTTAACTTGCGATAGTCGACGCACATGCGACATGACCCATCCTTCTTTTTAACTAAAAGTATTGGGCTTGCATACTCCGATTCAGACTCGCGGACAATGTTTTTTTCAAGAAGTTCCCGTACAATTTCGCGGCCCTTCAAAATTTCGGAGAATGAAAGCCTATAAGGTCTATAGTTAACAGGCACAGTATTATTTAATTTAATTGACATGCTACCTGCGTTAACAGTGGAAGTAGCTGTCCCAGTAATAAAGGACTTTGAAAATTCCTCAATCAGATAAAGCAGTTTCTTTGTCTTGACCGGTTAAAGGGGTCTGAATTGGAGTCTTGCAAGTCGACATAGTGTGCATTACGCCATGTGTAAGTTGAGGATCACAAATTATATGTTGGCGATCACGGGTACGAATATAAGCAACACCATTACGATTTAAAACATCAGTGCCAATTATAACAGGGGTGTTCATAAATTTTGAGGATACTGCATGCAAGTCTACTTCCAGAGTAATTTCATCGAACTCGATTGGTAGAGTAACATAATAAGTGGACTCAACCTCCTGTCCACCAATACCTTTCATAACTCTGAAAGCGGGCTTGCGTGCGCATTTAAAATGTTTTAATAATGATGAAGAGATGAGCGATATGTTTGAACCACTATCGATAAGGACATCGACAGGTGCACCCTGTATCACAACTGCTACTATATCCTTACATTCGCTATTGATATTTTCGTGACAGAAATTTACTTTATTTGTGTTGCGAGATTCAGACCTTTGTTTTGCAAAACAAGTTTCAACCTTATGACCTGGCTTTTTGCAGAAACTGCATGGTTCGGATTTACCAGTACCGGGGATAGGATTATTTTTGTGACTGTTATCTGAATTACTAACATTGGCACGCTTCAATCGTTTATTACAATTTGATGATTTGTGACCATATTTACCACACGAAAAACATTTCCCTTCTTCAAACTTACGTTTACGAAGATTTGAACTATTACTAGATTTTGTAAAACGATCGTCATTCGAGGCATTACTAAACCTTTTAGAAGTTGATGCATTTGACTTAACGTAGATCGAAAGAAATTCCACTAATTCATTTGGCATTATCTTTGCATTAGTAGCGGAGGCGCGGATTTGTGGGTCGGTAATTCCTCGGATAACAATCACTGACATTAGCTCCTCACCTAGCCCTCTGACTATTCGTAGCTTTAACAACGACCGGCGAGCATAATCAGCATATGTCGGGTACTTATCAGAATCTGTACTCATTACTTCAAATAAAATATTTGCAATATCTGGCTTCTTGGGGCATAAAGGCTTAAATTCCTTTTTAAAATTGCTCCAACTCCTATCATTAGTCACCCATTCATAAAGCCAAGTCCTAGCGTCACCTTTAAGACAATTTCCTATACGGGATAGACACTCGTTGTCGCTCCAATTATGCAAAACTTTAGCACGGTCAACTTCATCGCACCAAACGTCTATATCGTTAACACTAGGGTCGAAATTGGAAATAAAGTAAGCTTGGTTTCATCTCACCGTAGTGTTGATAGACCGTATCGCGTCGATAATACGGTCTGTCGCGCTGACCTCGCGATCGACAGCAGTACCCAGGGAATGCCCAGGTGAGGTAGGGGCTGCCGAGTCTCGATGCCCGGCACCTTCTCGGCCCGCACGCGCAGCTTCTGCCACGCAAAACTGCGGTGCCGGTGGCGTCGATGGCGCGGCAGGACTCCGCTCGCGCGACGATGGCGACACCGGACGGCGTCGTTCCTCCAATGAAGTCAATCAATCTAAAATATGTTGCATTTGTTGAGCGATTAAATTTTTAGGGGAGGCATGTCACGAACGCGAACATCTTGAACGGGTGTCACGATGACGTGAACGAGAATCACGGTTTCTCGAGCGACTCCTACTTTTGCGACCATTACTGGGCATATTGTCTCCCTAATCAACACACTGATAGTGATAACTGTTAAACACTGCACATAAACGACAATAGATGAAACGGGCTGTTATAATAAGCAACAAAGCAAGATTAAAGATTAATAATAGACGAAAGTAAAAGTACCCACAAAATTGCACAAAAAAAGTAAAAAATATGTATTTCAATGAACAAACACTGTTCGCTCGCATTTAACAAATTTGGTTAGACATATGATTTAAAAAAGAATGGATGGAATTCTGTTCATTTTCGGTACGCGCTATTAATCTATAACTGGCAATACGATAACGAAACGCGGATTTAATTAACTGAACACCCTCACTTAGAAGCTCGGTACATTTGTTTTTGTGTGCATTCGAACGTAAGTGTCCCACCCAATGTTTTTTTTGTATAGATAAAGTACACGTAGCACAAAAAGGCATTTTTTGTAAAGCTAAGCGAACCTTTATCAATTTTTTTTCAAAAGAACCTGTATTCTAAAATTACAATGGTAATTTAATTAAAGATTGATTTTATCTGAGTAAAAAACTGCGTTTGAATCTTTAAAAACGGTGTGACAGTTCTTAACAAATTTTTGGAGAAGGCTCCACTGAGACGAATCTTGATCCGCTTGCAATTTAAGCGTCAGTAGAGCCTTTTTCCAACGTTCATCGGGAGTATATTTAGTAAAATCATTTGTATTATACACCTTTAAATCTATATAAAATTCACCGTTAGCTGATGCCACACGTCGCGATACTCCGTTGGCTACTCTGCTCTGGAAGGTCGAAATAGCTGCTGTTGACACTGTATCCTTCGATGCTGCAATGCTCTCTTGTTCAGGCTGAAAAAAATAAAAAAATTAAAATTAAAAAAAATAATTTAATAAGTTGTGGTGTGGTTAAAAACATTTTAAAACATTGATAATATAGGTATTTCAAACGAGCATCTAACTTACCTTTTAGCTTTTTCTGCTCCGCTATGCTGACGTTTCACCGCTGTTGGGGTTGAGGATATCTTTGGCTTTTTTACCTCGTGCTCAGAGTCAGAGCTGGAATCGTACGGTAAATAAACATTAAACAATTGAAACCATATTCCAAGTAAACCATCATACAAATTGTTATTTTATTTTTAGAGGAAATTATATTCCAATACGGTCATTTAATAATACAAAATTCGTACCTCAACAAATCATCTGGAGTGATAGCTTGAGCTTTTTTGTTTATAGAGCTCGATGAAGATTTCTTCGGCTTAGTTATCTCGGATTCAGAGGCAGACCTAAAAATTGTTTAGACAAAAAATTAAACCATATTACAAGTAAACCATTAAACAAATAGTTTTTATTTATAGGGCTAAGCAATATGTACTTACCGCGATAAATCATCCCGAGGGCCAGCGTGGACTGATTTAAAACTTAACTGCACGACGAGATGAATTTTTTTTCGGTTTCGGCGCTATCTCGTATTCAGAGTCAGACCTACAATCATTTAAAGAAAATAATGAATAATGATAATCACTCTTATTCGTAGAACTAAATAAGAACGAAGTATAAATACTTACCTCGATAAAACGTCGAGTGCTTCCGCTCGGGATGGTTTTAGTTTTCTTATTTTTGATGATCCTCTCGTCTCATTACCATAAACTTCTGAATCCGACCTGTAATATATATTGAAACATTATAATTAGTTTGATTACAAAAATGTTGAATACATTTTATCTAAAATATAATAATATAAAATCCATACTTACATGGTGATTTATTTAAGTCTGAAAGTAACTATATTGGTTGAGATTCACCTAAGTAATGGAACACCGCACCTTCAAACGTATTCATAAATAATTTGTTGTCAATTTAGCAATACGCAGCAGGGTTATCAAGCGCTTTCGTTACAGTAACAAAAATGTTTAATTATCATCTTCTGCCTACTATTAAATATATTAATATGCATTATTTCGCTCGTATTCCTCAAAAAGGGTAGGCAGAGCACAAGGAACAATAAAACCATTTAAAAAACCTTATCTATCTTTTAATATTATACTAGTAATGATTCATAAAAATATGAATTTCTGATGACACAAAAAGATTTTTAAGATCGTAAGTACAATTAAAAAAAAAAGCTTCTTTACATGTAAGAGACTTGCTGACTATTTACTATTACAATATTATAATTTTATAAGCACAAGTTGATCTTTGTTGAAACTCTCACCATGATGGACACATCAATATTTTTTTAGCAACCCTAATATTAAATAAAATTCATTACGAAACTACGAGTAAGTCGCAATCGTTTGATATGCGACACCCTTTGTTCTGTCGACTTGTTTACTCGAAAGCGAAGTGCAACCTAGCTTTATTTGCTTGCATAGTGGCTACAAGTAACCAGTGAAATGAAATTTCAACGCATTGTAGACTATACTTGCTCTGTTAAAGAAACAAATCAGCCTGACTGATTTCTTGAGTTAGGACTAATTTTCATTTCAAATATCTTTTTGCTATTGGTAATTGCACGCGTCACGCTAACGAAGTTTTATATTCTTATTTTATATTTAAATAAAGATTAATTCGTAAGAAAACCCCTTTTTTCCTATTACTAGACAATGACAAACATACCTATATACTGAAATAAAAATTCATGCGCATCACACAAATATTAGTTCTGACCGGGAATCGAACACGGAACCGCTAGCTTTGTAGGTGGGTCACTTCCAAATTTGTCAAATTAAGGATTAAGATTTTGTTAAAAGAGACATCTGTGCAGTAATCATTGAATTATTAAAGTTGCGAGCTTACACAGGTATCTATATGTAATCTAATCCCTCGCGTTCCGCGGATGACACATATTTACTAAATAAACTGAACAGTAACTGCGATTACGCATTAAATTAAACTTTATTCTCTAGTCTGCAAGATAGATTTTGCCTCAACATGATGAACTGACATGGGTCTTTTAAATTATAAAAGTGCATCGCATGTACTCTCATAGATGGCAGTAATCTTCAATAATATTTGTTTAAGCACATTTTATTATAAATTCTTGCAAAAACTATAAAAAAAACATTTTGGATCAAGTCAACGAGTTGTTATGAAAATCCTTGTGGTTTCATGTTGAAATGATGACTAAATTAACTTTGTATATATACAAAAAATAAGAAAGTTCTACATCGCGCTATCGAAGTTTTTTAGATTTGATCATATATATACCAGGCATGTTGTGTGTAAACATACACGTCAAACGTAGCCTTAAGCCGGGGTTCAGCACCCTGGAGGTTACATCATGTCTGTGGGGTTTGGCCCACTTCACAGACATGTTGTGTGCAAACATACACGTCAAACGTAGCCTTAAGCCGGGGTTCAGCACCCTGGAGGTTACATAATGTCTGTGGGGTTTGGCCCACTTCACAGACATGTTGTGTGTAAACATCATAGCGCGCTATGTGACCGTAATGGTCAGACTTGCAATGGACCTGATCAACCCAATGCAAAGTAATGTTAAGCTTTTGGTTTTTGTTGCAAGTTGCGTTATGTTAACGTGATGTCTAACGCAAAACCTTTGGTTTGAGTTCGTATTGTTGATTTCGCATCGATCGAATAAACGATCAAGATGAACGCATACCATAATGTTATGTCAAATTGCATTGAGTGTTCAAATCCTTAAAAGCTATTGGGCGTTCTAGACCACTTGCATCGAGTATTTAAATCCCCAAAAGCTATTGGACATTCTAGACCACTTGCATCGAATATTCAAATCCTCAAAAGCTATTGGGCGTTTTAGACCACTTGCATCGAGTATTTAAATCTCCAAAAGCTATTGGGCATTCTAGACCACTTGCATCGAATATTCAAATCCTCAAAAGCTATTGGGCGTTCACTTGCATAGAGTATTTAAATCCCCAAAAGCTATTGGGCATTCTAGACCACTTGCATCGAATATTCAAATCCTCAAAAGCTATTGGGCGTTCTAGACCACTTGCATCGAGTATTTAAATCCCCAAAAGCTATTGGGCATTCTAGACCACTTGCATCGAATTTTCAAATCCTCAAAAGCTATTGGGCGTTCTAGACCACTTGCGCAATATTGGGCATCCCACCGAGTGAGCGAGGTGGTCCAGAATGCCCAATATTATACTACTATTCTTAATATTTTACTTACAATTGTTGATTTTAGAATTGATAAATAATATGTACCTATCTACTACGTCTTGACAGGACATTGATCTCAGTTGATTTAGATTTTTGTAATTATAATTGTTGATTGTTGATTTTTAGTTAAGTTAAGGTGCTTATATTTTGTTAATGATTCTAAACACTATTTGCAATTGTTGATTTTTGAATTGAAGAATAACAACTTTCTATCCACTACTTAGTCTTAACAGGACATCAGTATAGTTAATAAAACTAGTTTATCATCATAATACATCTTTTAATAAATTAAAAGTAATTTTGCACTATATTATTTTGCATAGCCTGGCCACGAATAAGGTCTTGATTAGATCTTCTGGTTCCTGATCTAGGCTGGGGTGGAGGCGTCAAATCCAGTCCATGGTTGTTTAAGCCACTGTCAACATCATCTACTGACAAATTATTTGTGACACACAAGTTGTGCAGCACAACGCAAGCATTAATAATTTTACTCGCCTTCTCTGGGCTATAATGTAGACCCCGCTCCATTCTTAAGCAACGGAATCCGCCTTTCAAGACACCATTGCATCGCTCAATGGTTGCTCTGGCTACTCTAAATGCGTTGTTATATCTATATTCTGCTGTGTCTAGTTCAGGCTCTGGAAGAGGGGTATGAAGCCATGGTCTTAATCCATATCCACTGTCGCCTGAAATACATTAATACCTATAATTCTTTATTTTTAATCCTAGACGCGAAAAAAGAGGGAGAGTTTGACAGTCTTAAGTGTATGTGATATCTAATCGCCACCCTTGAAATAGGTACCATTGAGGAGTTCCGGTGGCCATCTATAGTCTTCATCATCAGTACCACTTCACCAAATGATACTTTTTGAATGCAAAGGCTGTACTTGTTACTGAAAATATTCAAATCGCTAGGTGTATAAATAAATATCACAGGATAGTAGGCTTGTATTATGGGTACTACGGGGACAACAATATACTTCTTTTATACAGAAATATATACTTAAATAGATAGAAAACACCCAAGACCCTGGAACAAATACTCGTGCACATCACACAAATATCTGCCCTTACCGGGATTTGAACCTGGGACTGCTAGCTATGTAGGCAGGGTCACTATCAACTAGGCCACCATTTCATCACTATAGGCATATGCCTAAAATATTTGAGGAGTACCCTCAATTCCTCATGGATCTCCTCATCAGATACTGGTTTGGTGACAATGGGACCACTTCGAAGTATGCCCTATCAAACTAAAAAAGAATTTTGAAAATCAATCCACAATTTACGGAGTAATCGGTGAACATACTTAAAAAAAAACCGCTGAACATAGAACCTTCTCCTTCTTTGAAGTGGGTTAAAAACAGCTATGGATTGATTGAGTGAACATAACATATGAAAACTATTAAATATAACATTCCCTTATCCTTATTCCATTATCTTACCTATTAGGCAGTAACCTGTATGCCCATTAGCATGTAAAGATTGCATGAGCAGCAACACAGCACTATTATTCCATATGTGTGAATCATGTGAGCTTCCAGGAAATTTTGCATTTACATTTCTTATGTACAAATTTGTGTCGCAAATCTGAAATCAATTAAAGAAATGTATAAGTTTTATGAAGAGAGATATTTATATTAAATTCAATTAAACCTACTTGTTGATTATTAAACAAAGTTTGACAAGGCATTATATAACACATAAATATTTTTAACCATCTAGACTTGTGCTTCCACAATCCTTGCTGAATTTGATCGTATTTACTGTCCTTTGCTGACAAAGGCTTGTTTGGGTTTTTGTTAGCATTTAATCTTTGTAACATTATTACATATTATTAATAAAACTATGACATTATACGAGATGCTTAGTCCAAGACATCCTTTTATAATCACTTTGTAGTTTCACCAACCTCCGCATTGTGTATTCGTGTGATTTAGAGAAAAGCGAACGCTTCATTAAAATAAATTCTTGGCAACACTGTGCTGTCACTCATTCACTTTTTTCGCGCGGTGTCAAGTGTGTAACTAAAAAAAAAAAAAAAAAACTGATGTCTGTCTTGTCTTGTTCTCTTGTATCAGTCGGTCAAATAAAGTTAACCATTGTATTGTTGTATTTAGTCTAACATATTGTGTATTCTATTTTTTCTCAGATCTATCAACTGGTCATTTACCTACACTGTTTGGACGATTTTTTACAACCGATTTCTTGTAGCTTCCAACCTTGACGCTGGCAGAATTGTCCTTATGGACAGTAGCCATTAAACACAAATATAAATAAAAAGTGTGTAACTGGCTCCAAAATTATCAATTATTACTGTTTTTCAACGAGTGTTTTAACATCAACATGCCTAAAAGATCGAGGGAAAAGGATAAAAAATATGAAGATAGTGGGTCCAATTCGGATTACCGTTGTCTAATTTTAAACGTCTGTAAATTTAAATTTATAAACGTCAAACGCATACACAACTGTCAAACTCGATTTAAACAATTTTAAATGCAATCGGTATTCGGAAATGCACAATCCTAAATTTAAACTAATCTGACAGAGGCTTTTAAATTAAACAGCAATCTATGCATTGCCACCTCAAAAAATAATTATCGGCGAAATTGACGACTTTTTATAATTTAAAACAAGTGATTATAATTACTTTTAAATTTTGTTTTTATGAAAGCATTTTGAATAATATCTTTACTTAATATCTAAATTCAACTAAAAAGTTAGAAACTGAAAAATCAGAACTTGTATTTTATGTACCATTTTTTTGCAAATAGCAACATTAGTAATTAAAAAGAAACAGTCTAAGTTTGTACGACGATGTAATGTAAACAAACAAATCGAACCAATACTTACGATACGATTACAGATTTAGATTCTTATAAAATTACGCATGTTTCTCATTTATCAATGTTTTCCCTAGGTTATGGAGTGAAAAAAGTTTATCTTTTGAGCGTCAAGGTTGAATTTAGTGACCACTTTCGTGTTATAAAATAACTGTACCTATGAGTAATATCACGTTGTACGAGAAACAAACCTACTTACGAATAGTAGTGTTATTGGCATCTCAGCTGAAAATTAGAATATTTAAAAGTTGCATTTCCACCGCTGAGAAGAGGCGAGACGGGCAGTGCGTCATTGAAATAGGTACTTAATTTAAAGACCATTTTCGCCAAGGATGTCCGAGGATTTGCTTATACAAATCTGAATTCCCGTCTCGGTTCACCTCGCCAGTGGAAACGCACTTGACACACTTGAATGAGGCTTTGTATGTATCTGGATCTGGACTGTACCGTAATGGGTTCAGATAAGTACCCCAAGCTCAGCCAACCATTACAAACATATCACCTACTTACACATAATTTTAAGTGACATTGAACAGTTACAATCATAAGTAAATGCATACCTACACGCCTCAAGCAACATACAGCTTCAAGTCCAAAGCCAGGCACAGAAACAGCTAAGATGTCTTACAAAGGTGACCACTAACAACAAATTGTCAAGGGCAGTCGCTGAAGCAGCTTCACAGGCCATATCTTTCAATTGATACAGAGAGGCCCAGAATAGAATAGCATTCCTCATTCTACTGCTGAGATTATACCTGTACTCTAAGAATGTAAGTGTGGGAGATCTAAAACAGTAAACTCAGTCATATAACCTATTAGTATATTTATTTATTTTATTTTTCAAAAAATATAAATAAAACACATGTCATGTAATTATTAATAAACAATAACATTTAATTTGGAAATACACTTGACACTAACTGCACACAGTGCATTGTTTACTCCTCTTCTATAACTGCATTATTAATTATAAGTTTTTCCGCATCATCCATTATTTCACCAGCATTCTATCAAGGATATCACCACCATAATCTGAAAAAATAATTATATTATAAAGTTGCTGGTTCTCAATGTCATACAAGTTTAACACATTAAAAGAAAATAATAGGTTTAAGTGAATTATGTGTTTAGTTAAATCATTAAACCATATTAGTCTGACCATGATCAACAAATACAACTAAGTTTAACCCCTCATATTCGGGTGGTAAAAAAAGATATCCAAATTTTGTGAGCAGATTGGCTCACAAATTAAACGACAAAACATGTGAGAAACAAACCACTAGGTAGGTACCTATGTAGTTAGATAGCAATGTAAATGACCTATTGCTTGTATTTATACTAAGTAGGTAGGTATGTAAACCTAATATAAATGTTTGAATGTTCTTTACATTTCATAATATTAAATGGTTATTTTTTTAATTCACATAAGAATTCAGTATCAGCATCATACCTAAACTGACCCAGAATGTAAAGTGTTGACTTTATGTAAGCAACAAAATTTAACTTGGCTGAAATATTAATGTATGATATAAGTATAAATAATTAAATAATAATAATAATAATAAATCACAGGACAATGACACACAAATTGAACTAGTCCCAAACTAAGCTCTAGGCTTGGCAGAAACTTTTAAACTAAACTAGTCATATGTATGGCTATATTTCAAACACAATGTATTTATTATTTAATTGAAATAAACAACTATGAAACTATGAACAACTATGAACTGACCTACAATATAAAAAGTGTTGAAAGGTTTATAACTATGCACCGTACATACCTATTTAAAGAGTTCATCATTTATTTTCAAGTTAACTAATACTATGTTTATTACCAACTAGCAACAATTTTGGATGGAGAAATTAGTAAGAAGAAAATAAAAAAACAATTTAGTGGTAATTTACATTCAGCGCTTTATCTCAACAATAGTAATCTTTTAGAAAGCACTAATAGGTGTTAGGTAGGTGACAAAACTTGAAAAGTGCCAATATAGCTTAGAGAATAAAATAATTTCAATTAAATACTTAAGCAAGTACTAACCATTTCTATATGGGTAGTTCATAACATCACATCAAGTTTCCTGTGTACTGGTCACGGGTACTGGTAAAGTTTTCCCTGTGTTTGTCTGGTGTTTATCTTATAAGATGGGTGAAATATATCACTGCATCGTTGACTTTAGTACATTGTTGAACACTAGAAAGACAGAAATTGGTGGTTAGTTGTTTATTACTAAATACCTACCTACATCATAAGTTATCATGAAATAAATAAATACTTAGCAGGTAGAGGTGTAAAACATTTAACAAAATATTAAATAAAGCTCAGTAGTATTTCCATAAGTATAAACTTATTTACCTTTGATAGTCGAGGATCATACCTAATATCCATATACTTAGGTAATCAGCAAACGTTTTTATGGGCTGACTCGGAAGGCAGCCCTCGTGATATTTCTCACAACGAAACATATGCAAATAAGTCCTTGATTGTTCATATTTTTTTTGTAACATTTTCATGTTCATTGTTAAGTTCACTTTTCATTTCAAATAATTAATACATCACTGCACTATTTTGCATTTTTTTGCGGACACTTCAAGCAGACACATTTGTTCAAATGTTTATTTTAACGGCTCTTTACACAAATCCTTTTTAGGACTTCAGCAATTGTGTAAAACTGGAATTAAATTAGTAACTTTCCTACCTATTCGACTAGACCCAGTAAGTTTTTTTTTTTTTTTTTACGTTTCGTGTAGCAATTTTACGCGCCACTGTTTAGGTGGCGTCTAAACTAACAGAAAATTTAGCTAAAATCTGTAATTTGACGTTTGTAATGTGCATCCGAATACCAAGTGGCGTCTAATCCTAATTTAAATTTACATTCTCTATGGATTTTCTAAAATTACACTTAAAATTCTAAAATTTTAGACTTAAATTTAAATTTAGACGCCGCATGTCAATTGGACCCATTATAAAACGTAAAATACGCCGGCTCGAGAAGAAATTACAAAAGAAACGTCAAAGGACGCGTTCACCGTCCTCAGCGCGCGACTGCATAGAACTGGCGGAAGAACCGCTTGTTGAGCCTTTAAGGCTGTTTTATACGAGGTAAGTAACTGACGCCAGTGCCGAGACAGCGCTGGCGCCAAAAACTCGCCCACCGTTTACACGAGGCCAGTCGTCGAGGATATTTTGTTTGGTGCACACACGTTCGTAAAATGAATAATCGAAAACTACAAAAAACGAAAGTGAATAATTGTTTAAGAAAAATAACCTTTGTGATGATGCAAGAACTAATTGACATGTTAGAAGAAGATTTATCTAAACAGAAACGAATTTGGGTAAGGAAATGGATAGATGACAGAGATAAAACTGTAGGTTCTGCTCTGTTGTTAACCCAGTTGAGACTTGAAGATCCTTGGGAATACAAACTGGCCTTGAGAATGACGCCAAAAAACTTTGATGATTTGCTTATGTTATTATCAAGCTCCATTCAGCGTCAAGACACATTTATGAGAGACGCCTTGCCAGCCAAAGTAAAACTGGAAATTACGCTGACATATTTGGCTTCTGGAATGTCGTTTCGGAGTCTCAGTCACTTTTATCGTGTATCGATACCATCTATTTCTAATTTAATACCAGAAGTGTGTTGGGCAATATATGAATCATTAAAAACAGAGATTAAGGTAAGAAAGTTATTTATTTAGAAAATACTTAAAGTAGGCTATCAAAAAATTAACAATCACAAGTTATAATAATCTAGACAACAGTAGGTATTTAAGTAGGCTATCAAAAAATTAACAATCACAAGTTATAATAATCTAGACAACAGTAGGTATTTAAGTAGGCTATCAAAAAATTAACAATCACAAGTTATAATAATCTAGACAACAGTAGGTATTTAAGTAGGCTATCAAAAAATGACGATCACAAACCAAATCATAAAAATCTTGACAAAAGTTGGTATTAAGCTGTATCAAAAGCATACTTGATAACATCAGTTGCACTGTCGCTTTCACATTCCACATTATCATTAAGCTGAGTTATAGGGGCATTAGTGACGATCACCTGCCTGGGATCTACATATCTTGGACTTTGAGTTTGTGATGAAAGGTAATATCCCAGAGAACTGCTACTGGGGACAGCTATCTGTGTAGACTGGTTGGGATAAAATCCCAAAGAACTATTACTTGAGGTCGGCATCTGAGGTACATCGGGGGCGTAGAATCCTAAGGAACTACTGCTGCCGCTGTTGGTCGTAGAAGCTGGACTAGGAGTATAACGAATCTGGTGTTGCTGTGAACGACTAGTAGATGCCATAGAAAAGTGTGTATTTTGGTAAACATTCACATTTCTTCTTCTATTTTCTATATCTGCCAGTCTACATTTAGCTAATATTTTTTGTATTTCCGCCTGTGCAATTATACATTGTTCCTCAGAGAGCTTTTTCAACTGAGAAGCCACATGCTTTCCGTAAATATCACAATCACTTTCTTCTTCGGGTGGCATATTGATACTATGTGCAACATTTTTTATATCGTTTATCATTTCCGACATCTGAGACAGTTTGCTACGTTTTGACCTCGGTCTTGGTGTGGTCAGCCCGGATTCTGAAGCTGGTGAATTCGCAGTGTTATTATTTTCAGCGTCGAATCTTGTCTCATCT
This sequence comes from Acleris holmiana, assembly GCA_949316455.1. NCBI lineage: Eukaryota > Metazoa > Arthropoda > Insecta > Lepidoptera > Tortricidae > Acleris > Acleris holmiana. Next base: position 24,358 of record CASGFW010000261.1, read on the forward strand.
TCATCATCATCACCAGAAACAGGAATATTGTTCGGTGTGTCAGAATTATCCTGAAAAAAAGTTTAATTAGTTATAATAACAAACAGCTAAATCGAATACAGGTTGTATATATAGCCATTTCAACATAATATCTACCTACATACACAGTAAACAAATAATAAATATGTAATACATACAGGAAAAAATTAAATGATTGTTTTAATCATTATTATTATTTTTCCTTTGCAGATTCCAGATGGAGAGGATGAATGGAAAATTATAGAAGAAGGATTTAACATCAGATGGAATTTCCCCTCGTGTTATGGAGCAATTGATGGAAAACATGTCGCTATCAAAGCTCCCCTAAATAGTGGAAGTGATTTTTTTCAACTATAAAAAAACAAATAGTATTGTTTTGATGGCTATTGCAGACCATAACTATTGTTTTTCATATATCGATGTTGGTGCGAATGGCAGGGCTTCTGATGGGGGAGTCTTTAAAAATTGTTCGATTTATCGCCGTTTAGAAGATGGATTACTGCCAGCGGATGGAATCATTGTTGGCGATGCAGCTTTTCCGTTAAAGACTTATTTATTAAAACCGTATCCAGGTTCGCAACTGTCTACTAGTGAAAAAATCTTCAATTACAGACTATCACGGGCGAGACGTATAGTGGAAAATGCTTTTGGAATTCTAGTTTCTAGATTCCGTGTCTTCGAAAAAGCAATTCCCACCAATTTGAACACAACTGATGCAATCGTCTGTGCCTCCTGTGCCCTTCATAATTGGTTGCGAAAAAAATCTTCTAACTACATAACACCTACTTGTGTAGACAGAGAGGACTCTGAAGGACAAATAATACCAGGTGCTTGGAGATCGGAAATAACTCCCTTAGAAAGTATAACTGATCAACTCAGAGGTAACCATGCCGCAAATGCGAAAGAGAGAAGAGATTTGTTGAAAAATTACTTTATGACGAACGGAAGTGTACCGTGGCAGTTTAACAGAATTTCTTAAAATTTATGTTTCAATTTAATACTAAAAACAAAGTTTACTACTATTTTTTTCATAATACTAATTTTAAAAACTATATTAAAAAATTTATAATAAAAATGTGGGTACTTACTGTTGTTTTTCTTTGTATAGATACATTTCTTATAAAAGCATCCATTTCTTCGAACCATCTCACTTTTGGAATATAGACATTTCCACCAGCGCCTGATCTTGAGGACTTTTTTATTTTTTCCAGTTCTAAGTTGTAAGTTGCCCTCAAACTTTTAATTTTATTTTTTACCTCGGAAGGGCCAATCTCTTCTATACTCAATTCTTGTGCAATACTCTGCAATGCGGTTGCACGCATATCCTTATTTCTATAATGTATAGATTTGTTATCCCACAGGCACTCATGTTCCCTGTATAGTTGTACGAGCTTTATGTTTTCGGCTTCGCTCAGTTTTTTCGTCATCGTATCGCGGAGCGATGCAGCGTAGTCACCATACAATACACCGACGGTGACTGACTTCGGCGTTTACACGAGAACAGTGGTGCTGGCGCGGGTCGCGGGGGGAGCGGACTTGCGCCGAAAAATATGAAGCGGGAATATTGAAGACAGCGCTGTCCGACAGTACTGCGCTGTCTTCAAAATCGATTTACACGATGGCAGTGGCAGGTCAGCGCTGACTTGTCTCGATTTCGGCGCCAGTTACTTACCTCGTATAAAACAGCCTTTAGATGAGGTAATTTTGAACGAGGAGTCGGTAGAGAATGATCCCGCAGTCAGGCCGGTGACACTCCGCGCTATTGCCTACTCAATGTGCGGCCTTTTATGCAAGGCTAATTAGTTGAGTGTCACGCGAGCGCTCGTCTTGAAGCGCGCCGCCCGTACGCCGCTGCGAAAATAATTCGAGTTTTTGTTTAAATAAATGTACCTATGGCTCCTCGAAAAGCCAAAAGGAATGGCAATCTATCATTATTTACAAAGGATATAAGTCAGTTATCTACTTGGATGACATAAATTGCATTGGAAATTCTTACAGTGAATGTTTAAAAAATTGTCAAACAACAATTGCATTGCTTGAATGCCTTGGTTTTGTGATAAATAAAGAGAAAAGTACTCTAGTCCCTACCCAGAGTGTTGAGTATTTAGGATTTGTTATAAATACTAGTGATATGACTTTATCTGTCACGGATAAGAAAAAGCAGTCTACATCAATGTTACTTAAAAACTTTTTAAGTCGCAATGAGAGTACCATTAGAGAGTTTGCCCAACTTATTGGGATTGTAATAGCTTGTTGCTCAGCAGTTCCTTATGGCTATGTGTACACTAAAGTTTTTGAGAGGAAAAAATTTACATATCTTATTATATCTTATCTTACATATCTTATTATACTATTCTATAAATTTAAATAAATAATTAGGAATCAAACGAACTTACCCCGTGATGTTTGATTCCAATTATGTGAGTGTTGCAACCGAAGACAATTACTATAATATTACTTGCAGCAGTACATGACATGGTGCTTTCTCTGTCACACATTTAAAGCTATAGTATCCTGAAAAAGAATATATCTCGTTCCCCCGGTGGGGAACTCCCACCTGACGCTGGCAACCCTGCGCCGGCGCCATCTGCCCTCATTGTTTCAGAGTGTTAGGATTTTTGTGTTTTTTTTTTTTTTTTTTTTGGGTTGGGAGGGCTGGGCTGCCGTAATTGTCTTCGGTTGCAACACTCACATAATTGGAATCAAACATCACGGGGTAAGTTCGTTTGATTCTTAATTATATTTCGTGTTGCAACCGAAGACAATTACTATAATATTACTTGCAGATGTTTAGAGCATCGCAACATTACCATGTAAAAAATAAAAATAAAATATCAAAGCTAGTAATCTTAATCAATGTAATATTGATTTGTTTGCTACTAGGTAATTGGATACAACAACTGTATTAATTTAAGGATATATTTAACATTTATCGGCTTCTTAACATGTGATTGTTAATAACATAAATGAAATTAACCTTATTTACTGTGTGCTAAATATGGCATTAACGAAGTCATTATTATTTGATTCTACAATTTCTCTGCAGTAGTACTTAAGAAATACATTGGAGCGATCGCTCCAGCCTGCCGCCTTGCGAATTGACTCCAGGTTGACCCCGGCGCGGTGCGCGGCCGACGTGGACGCGGCGCGAGTGCTGTGCGCCCCGAAACAACTTGTGTCTATGCCACTGGCTTGTAAAACCTTTTTTACCCAGTGCGCTAATGTCTGAGACCCAACTTTATTATGAGGTCTTCGTATCCCGATAAAGAGATGCCCTTTAGTGCGGTCTTGCCGCAACGCTATTGTTTTATGTATGTATGTTTGAACTGCCAACGCCGGACAAATACTAGGATTTTCGTGAATATAGGGTAATCTGATGAGCGGTTGGCAAGCACCAGGCTTTGACGTCTTAATTAGATCGGTAATCTTAATTACAATTAAATCGTTTTGTATCGACACGTTTTCTAATTTAATTAAACTAAGGGTCTGCATCCTTTGAGCCGAAGCGATAGCTAAAAGAGTGCAAACTTTATACGAAAGATCAACTAATGAGGTATCCTCATAGGGGTAAAATTTTGAAAGGTGGTTCAATACTACATTTGTGTCCCACGTCGATCTATATTTAGGATTTGGGGGCCTAAGTCGGTAAGCGCCCTTAAGAAATCGATTTACACAATCATTTAATGTAACATTCTTGCCTAGAATAATTGATAAAGCTGATCTATGTGTATTAATACTACTGTAACTAGCGCCTTCGTTAAATTTTATTGTTAAAAAAGATATTACTTTTTCAATGCTAGATTCATAAACATCAAGATTATTATTTTTACAGAAGAGCCACCAAGACTTAATTGAACTGCTATACTGATTTAAAGTGTTAGTTGCCATGGAACCCATTACTATATCCAAGGACTCCTGTGGTACGCCACGCTTGATCATTGACTCCCGGATAACACGGCTGCCACCAGGATAAGGTTCACATGAAGTGGATGGCAGATTCTGAAAGGGGAATGCAACAGGTATTTGTCAGGACCAAAAAATATTTTTTCAGACTTAACAAGTCTGGACCACAAGGGGTACCATGGCTGTGATGGCCAGTAGGGTATCACTAGAATACCTTTGGCTCTGTCGGTAACTATTTTTTCCAATACTCTAGATATTAGGCTAAATGAAGGAAAGGCATAGAAGTTAACATTTTGCCAACTAAACGTGAACGCATCGACTACTTCAGAATACGGATCTAGCTTCCAAGACGCATACCTACTGCACTTACTGTTTTGAGCACTTGCAAAGAGGTCAAATTCAGGCCTACCGAGTTTATGAACAATTTGTATGAACGCCTGACCAGATATTTCCCACTCAGTATCTACGTTAACTAGTCGGGACTCCCGATCTGCTATTACATTATCGCAAGATTTTATATATGATGCAAAAACATGGATGTTTCTCGACTCACACCACTGCCAAACATTTCTAGCAAGTTTATTTAAATGAGGGTGTTGCACACCACCCATTTTGTTTACATAGCATATGGCAGTAGTGTTGTCTATTCTTAATAAAATATTGCAATCTCTTAAGTCCGTTGTAAATATCTTTAACCCATAAAACGCGGCCGTGAGCTCCAGCGTGTTTATATGTTGGCTCATTTCGGTGTCTGCCCAGTTACCGTTGGCACTTTGACCATCGCATGTCACGCCCCAGCCCGTCATTGACGCGTCACTAAAAATTTCTAACGAATAATTATTATTTTTGCGAATTGGAGAAAATGACGTAATTATGTTATCTCTCCACCATAAAAAGTCTTGATTTAGATGTTTGTCTAGTTTCATTAGTTTGTTGTAATTTTGCGAATAATTCAATGCCAGAAACTTCTCCCGTTCGAACAATTTAGTGTACATCCAGCCGTAACTGACGGCAGGACATGCGGAGGTCAAGAGTCCTATAAATTCGGCAAAGTATCGAATTGTACATTTGTCCAAGCGCATGAGTTTTATAGTTCGATTCTTAATACGCTGTTTCTTTTCTTCGGGTAATGAGATAGTCATATCCGTAGTATTAAAGACAAAACCTAAAAATTTGCAGATCGTGCTTGGTATCATAACACTTTTCTTGTCATTAATAACGAACCCTAGTGACAAAAGGCGTTTTGTAGTATTGACATTAATTAAACATTCGTCATAAGATTTACCGATACATAAAAAATCATCTAGGTAATTTACTGATAGTAAACCTGATGTACGTAGATATTCCAAGATAGGTTTTAGCAATTTTGTGTAAACAAACGGTGCAGTGCAGATACCGAACGGAATCACGTTAAATTCATATAATTGAGACTTCCACTTAAATCGTAATCGTTTGCGATCATTTTTATCCACAGAAATTAGAAAGTACGCGTCTTGTAAATCTATTGTACACATAAAGTAATTATCATTTAACAATTTTAGCGCAGTGCGATAATCTTCCATTTTGAAATGATTAACATTTATACACTTGTTCAATTCTTTTAAATTTAATATAAATCGATGGCGTCCATTCGGTTTAGCAACTGTGAAAATAGGTGAAAGAAATTGTCCTTCGCATGGGGTACAAGGTGATATGAAATTAGAATGTAATAGGTCCATAATACACTCGTCAATAATTCCAACTTGGGACTGACCGTTACCAACGTTATTTTGAGGTTCAATAGTCTGAACGGGTTCGCTTTTAAAAGGTATTTTATACCCCTGAACCCAATTTAAAATAGTAGGATCATTAGTGAATTTACACCATCGGTCGTAAAAGTAAGATAATCGACCCGCGATTGGTACCTGTGGTTCGACTAGTAGCGCCTCTTCGCGTGATGGCGCGAGTAGCCGGTCGGGCGGCGGCCCCGCGGCGTGTCCTGGCGCCGGTCCCGCGGCGGCCGGCGGGGCGCGGGGGGTTGCCGCGGCTCGGCCGCTGCTGCTACTCGCGGCGGCGCCCCCCGATAGTTTAAAGTGCCCCGATGCTGCTGTGTCGCTACTGCAGTTGTTCTGTACGGAGGCCGTTGAGCTATCGACTTCATTTCTGAACCTGTCTTAATGATAGCCTTTGAAGACTTTATATGATCCGCAAGGGTGGATCCGAAAAGATGCTCGTCAATTCGTGTGTTTTTGACCGTGTCTCTAATATTTTTATTTAGAGTATTTAGCGCCGCGAACCGCCGTGACTGGGACTCTCTATAATGGCTGTCGCATATAAGTCTGCCCGCGTCACTTAATGTTTTTATTATATCTTGGGGTACATCTTTAGAAGCTAGGGCCCAATTAAGTACTTGTCCTATAGCGGCAAGACTACTGGAGAGTTGGCTTTGCTTGCTTTGGCTGTACAAATCCTTTTTTACGTTGACATCTAACAGAGCTGCCTTAATTTCTAAATTTAGTATTGGAACTCTCATGTTTGGACAGTTTTCGGGCGGTAAGTAACGTTTGACTAGCTCCAATTGAGTATCTTTAGTCAAGCCATTTGTTAAAATATGTGTCCACCGTGACGCAATATCCTTGTGCAGGTTTTCTCCATATTTTTTTAGACTTGTAGGATCCTCGCCAAGTAGGTCTAAAATTTCAGGTCCCAATGACGGTACAGTTTCGTCATTAAGAGACATGGTATGTACATTTTCTGAATCTACCCCTGGTGGTTCATATGACCCGGCCTGCGTTAGCGGTGCGCAGTCTGCGGGCGCCGAGGCGGACGCGCGCCGCGCGGGGGGAGCGGCGGGCGCGGAAGGAGCGCCAGGCGCGCCCGACGTAGAAGGCTCAGGCGGCGAGTCAATCATTTCGAGCACTTCATTTTGATCCTCATCGAAGTTCTCATACATACCAGAGCTATGCTCACCTACAAACAAATTACCTAAGTATATAGTTTCTTATGTATTTAATGTGTATTGAACTTGTAATTAATATTTCCAATCAATGTATGTTTCCATCCTCAACACGGCTAGCGTGGAGTTTATATGTGCAAAATATTGATCCTCTACACGTTTTACGTGGAGTGTGAAAACCTCAACACTGTAAAAGTGGAGTGTGGTAAGAAACATATCCTCTACACGACTCGCGTGGAGCAACGGGCCTCGACACTGTTCAAGTGGAGCGTTGTTATTTATATCCTCTACACAATTTATGTGGAGTATACGGAACCTTAACTAATTGTAATGTAAGGTATGCACATACTTACGCTCATTTTGAAATTATAATAATTTTAATGATTGAAATACCAAGATGAGAAAAATAAATATAAAAGTAGGGTAGTTTGTAACCTACCGGTATTCATGCTCTGAGCCAATTTCTACTTTATAAGAAAATAAGATTTACAAAAATTTACCTTGGTAATTCATGTGAAACTCGCCATATTCGCCATGATTAGACTCGTAATACCGCTGGTATGAGTGATCGCTTTCTGAAGATACTGATGACACGGAACGTCGTCGACTTCTTGATTTGGAAGCGATCTTTTTGATTTTCCGCAATATATCGTCGTAATCACGATCTCTTGACTTTGATCGCTTTCGTTTTCCCATAATCACTTCACTAACAGTCAATTTTTAATTCCTAACGACAAATTACGTGCGACTTTGATAACACAAAAACATGTAATGAGGGCAGATGGCGCCGGCGCAGGGTTGCCAGCGTCAGGTGGGAGTTCCCCACCGGGGGAACGAGATATATTCTTTTTCAGGATACTATAGCTTTAAATGTGTGACAGAGAAAGCACCATGTCATGTACTGCTGCAAGTAATATTATAGTAATTGTCTTCGGTTGCAACACGAAATATAATCGCCTATTTTCAAAACACATCGCTTGTGAGTAGTGATTGAAAGTACGAAATACGGCTGGCTGTCACAGGCATCATCCTACAGCGCAGCGAGTGTGAGTATCCCTACTAATTAGTTCTGTATGTACGCACCATTTTTTTCTCGACGGGGAGTTGTACTTAAGATTTTACCGCAAGAGCTTAAATCTCGACACAAACTCGATATTACGTAGGTAGGTTATTTTTATAGCTAAAAAACTTGCAACGTTACCAATTTAGAAGCCTGGGACACATATGGCACATTTTTATCAATCTCAATGCATTCAGCGCCGTTGACACACACATTTGTGTGATTGAAAAGTCTTAGAAAGTTCATAGCAATGCATTTGTCAAAATAGACTACAACAGAATTTGAAAAAGAGAACTTTCTATCTTAAACAGGTTTCTGTAAAATAAACTAACTCGGCAAGGAACACTTTGGAAGAGTAAAAAGGGTGAAGGGGGGGAGGGGAACGGTTGGCAACCGGCATTTATTGATTCAGCGAGGTCGGATTATTAGGAAGAAAAAAATATATGATTTGCTTCCAGACACATAACGGAAGCTTTTTCAAGTTTTTGTCCAGACTAAAAGGCCGCCTGCAGTCGCTGGGTACACCCTCGCCCATGTGAACACGATGCTGCAATGCTGCGGATTTTACTGCATCGCTACAAAAAGTCGCCGAGTACAACATGGCATTTACTCCTAAAGACTGTATCAAAAAGTATAATGACAACTGTAGCTGGCCGCCATTCTTGTTTGTTCTTTTTTTTTTAAATATAAATGCCACATTATATCATAGATGCTACGCTATTAAACTCAATTAATAAGGTTTTTCGGATTACTTTTGATTTTACAAAATGAGAGGCCTAACTAACACCCGAGCAACAAAAACGAATCATGGACAAATACTCACGATAATAGAGTATGTCCATAAGAAAGATCGCAAAAGTCGAGGTGAGTGAGAAAATGCCATTAAAAAGTACCTACTGCGAAGACCTAAAAAGTTCAGAACTTCTGTTGGAATGGTTCAGAGGACCAAGAAGCGTAACGACTTGGTAACTTATCGAAAGCAACGGAAGCCAAAACGAATTACAAAACAGGCTGTAAATCTTAAACACCGTCTTCGAAAGTTATAGTTTTGACCCCACAAATTTTAGACCAATATCCATACTACCCACTTTCAGTAAAATATTTGAGAAATTGATTTTGTCACAGTTAGCGGAACATTTTCGGTATAATAATTTATTACACAATAAACAATTTGGTTTTACTCGGGGTCGCTCGACAACCGAAGCTGGTGTTGAGTTGATTAAAAACATTTTTAATGCCTGGGAAGGGTCACAGGATGTTTTAGGTATTTTTTGTGATTTGTCCAAGGCCTTCGATTGCGTTAACCATGACACATTGATCAGGAAACTACACCACTATGGAGTTAGAGGTACTGCGCTAAACTTAATAAAAACGTACTTATACGGGAGAATACAAAGGGTAGACGTGAATGGAGTACGATCACCTGGGTCATTGGTCTCAATGGGCGTACCACAGGGCTCAATATTGGGTCCATTTTTATTCCTCATCTTGTACTGGAACACAGGTTCAAAATGAGCTTAGTTCCAGTGTAATGTTGTTCTTAGTGGCAAATAATCTACTGATAGTAAAAGTTATAGGAATAGCTTCAATTGACACCATCGTTTAGGGATACAATTATAATTAGACGAAGCTGCTGGCATTTTACTGTATGTTTTATAAATAAACAAACTTAATTAAGTTATATACGTAAGGATAAATTACAAGGATCGGAATGAGTTTGTGACATTCAGCGCGAGCATCGCATGACGTTTCAGTACATTTGCGGAAAAGAATATCAAGGACACGGCTTTGATTATAATTGACATAGACTCTAAGAATTGGAAATGGTTGTGACTATTCAGCCAAATTAAAAACAATCAATTTTGCGAAGTAAAACAATGTCACATAGTGAATACATTTAAACATCAAAAACAATAAATATTTATATTTGGGTTAGTAATAAATATTTGTTGTACGAAAATAGTGGACGCTTTAAATATCCCATTAACCAGGCGTTTTTCTAAAGTTTTAAAATACTCTATTCTGTGAACACAAAGGTGGACATGCACTCTGTTATATTGAAGGTCTGAAAGGTATCACTAGAGTAACAATATTTAAAATTAAAATTACGAGGTGGAAAGATTACACAATTTTTGGTAGTAATAAACAAATTTTCAACTAAGTATGCATCGGATGTTAAAACGAATTTGAATCCCAAATTACAATAGTACAGATATTGTATTAGGGGCAAACATTGTAAACAGTGACCTCTTTGATTGACGTTGTGAACTATCTAAGATAACTAGTTAAGATAAATAATCAATCGATACAATAAATTCTAGTCGTGGTGTTGAGATGGCGTTGTTCTACATAATAAAGATATTCCCGGGCCAAAGGTTGTATGTACGTGTAACGGGGCTGCTATCAGAATATATCATTAATTTATGCATTATTGTTTATGAATAGAAATTAACAAAAAAATAGAAGTTTTTTGTCTATCAGATAATTGCACAGATAACAACTATTTTCACTTTTGTTTTTGCACCAAAGTGGTTTCGGGGAGTCACCTAGATTCGTTCGTATTCTAATGGCTTTATATTGAATTTCAAACTTTATTACCATGGAGTAATATTCATAATAAATGGTTTGCACGTTTTTGGATAGAACAAAATGGGGAAAGTACTGGAAAATGAAAAAGAACATGCGGGGGGGGGGGGCTTTCTTGGCGTCGGGTCCCGGAGGCTATAAATACAGGTCAGACTGGGAAGAGCGGCTCTCTTTGCCTTCACATTTCCTGGGTGCTGTACTGAGTAAGTCGAAGCCGCGATTCGAGGGTCGGAGACCATGTGCATTTGTTTTGTGTTTTTTTTGTTTATTTATGTTTGCTGCTCTTATCGAGTTTATTATTTTAATCATCGTGTTAATTTAATTTGAGTGGGTTTAGGTAACCATCGGATACACTTCGTATTTACGATAAACGTGAAAAGTTGGGGTTAGGAATGGAGAGTGTTTAAGTAGTGTTGCTGAGTTTACAATTGTTAGATCTTTGGGATTAGCTATAACAGTTCGTGCAGGTTGTGTTTGTTTGTGTGTTAGATAGTTGCGGTTCGTTTATTCCAAATATTAATATTGTGTTTGATTTCCAGATCTCAGTTCCGACACCCTAGTGGTAGTTAGTAAAGCTGAGACCCAGGCAGACGTTGATGACATTCATAAAACTACGCTTACATTTTGGTTACGGGAAAGAACTAGAAAGATTCTACTATCAGGAATCTGACGGTTTTATCTCACTAACCAAGTAAGTTGGGGTTTTCGCGTTCAAAAGGCTCTGACACCTTTAAATCGGTATGTCAGCTGACGTTGGCTATAATCTGTAAGTTTGCTCTATAGGGTTCCACGTAGAGGATCCGAGCCTAGGCAGTAGAGACGACTTATAGTGTATGGTTTGACGTTTGTCCCCTTATCTATATATTTATTTATCGACCGCCTTAGGTATCTATCCGACTTGGAAGCCAACTTGAGGCTAGCTTGCACTATCTAGCCGGTGGAAAAGTCTTAGGACCACACACAGGAGACCTAGTTTCCGAAATCGTTGTTATGTTAGGTCTAGTTGGTCTAGCAGGGTATCTTTACACCGAGATATTCTGACATCACACACCCACACAATTAACTGTAAATGTAAGAGCTATGCAATACTCTTAGTTTTGATTTAAAACAGTAGCTGAATAGGGTTTTTAGGATTCATTAGGTAGTTAGTAGTTCTCTCCTTACACCGGGAGAGGCTTATAAACACATAATGTGCTTAGCTAGATATATAAAGTGTCATGGGTTAATTTTCAATTGTCACTTTCGTTGTTCAGTACCTATGGTTTAATTTATAGGCATTTTAATAAACAAAGGTTAGCGAATAAAATATAATCTAAAACTATTAGGAAGCAAAAATTTATTTATCTTGCGGGTAAAACTAAAAATATTCCAATAAGTAAAACTATTTTAAATCTTTTGTTTTGCTAGGAAGGCTCATAGTTATAAAATTATAATATAAGAGAGTTGACGAATTACGAATCTGTGGTATAGGAAATATTTATAAACTTCAAAAGTAACTAGGAAGGGAAACGGTTTATTAAGATTTAGGATAAGAGTGTATGATCGTTTGCGGTACCAAGCATATTAATTTATAGGCTTACTTAAGATATGACGATAAGGTTCTAAGTTGTAGGGTTAATATTAAGTCTATAAGTTAAGTGAGTGGTTACAATTATCATGCGTATTAATTTATAAGTTTACTTAAGATATGACGATAAGGTTCTAAGTTGTAGGGTTAATATTAAGTCTATAAGTTAAGTGAGTGGTCACAATTATCATGTGTATTAATTTATAGGTTTACTTACTATATTAAGATAAGGATTTAAGTTGTAGGGTGTATATTAAATCTATAAGTTAAGTTAGAGTGGTTACAATTATAAAACAAATAACTAAACAGTTAACTAATAGGTTTTCATCTAGGTAGGTTAATTGATGCCAGAGCGTATCATAATTATCCTCTAAACTACTCTGCGTTGACTTATACACATGGTCGTTGAGGAATGAGCAAAGTAGGTAAAGTTAAATATAAACTAAATACTTTTTACTTAAGTATACATAAATACTCTGATTGAGTTTAGCCTAAAGTGACTGGATTGATCACTGACTAAAGGCGCCTATGTGACTGGATTGATCACTGACTGAGGCATTTGAGGCTAGACACACCTCAAGGATATTAGATATCCCTATACAAAGTTAGACTTTCATATTGATAAAGTTTAGGGCAATACTTACAAGTTGAACGGTCCTTCTGTCTTTCACAATCTACGGCTAATGATTGCAGTGCAAACCGAGTTACGACTCTGCCGTCTAAGTCTAAGGACCACGGTTGGTTTCTGATGCTGTCAACTCATTAAGCCATTCCCAAGGGAATACATATGAACAGTTGTTCTAGATTGACCAAGGACATTTCTTCTAGTGAAGTTACATTGGTAGTATTAGTCAGATAGTATCATGACTAGGAAGTTTTCTATAGTTATCCTATTAGGAATTATTAATTTTACATTTAATAGGCTAGGTTTTCGTATGGTCTTTTATTGGGGTATCACTTCTAATTATTAAAGATATTAAAAGATTTTCTTATTAAGTTTGATTAAATTATATTTTCTGTTGGTTCAGATAATTATTTATCATAGAATGAATATTTCAGATAAAACATCTGTTTGGTATTACTTAATCTCTAAATTGAGAAATAGAGATAATTTCTTAATTATAAGGACTTTGATCCAAGAGTTGCTTCAACGTTTCTTCCTTTGGAGATCCTTTCAGAAATGATGGTGACTTCAATTATAATATAGACTTATTTGGTTTTTAAATAACAATTGATTTTGGTGTTATATCAGAAATAGATTCAACGAAGAACTATTTCTAGAATACTTAAAATACTTAACTTTCTAGAATATTGAAATAAGAGTTAAATATATAAAATTAGTATTTTGGTAGGATATTAGTGGAGGAACTTCATAGTAATGGCCGGAAGTACCGGTTGGGCGGGGAGGTGCCCACCCTTTACCACTAATACGTAGGGATTCACAAAGAACTATTAAATTTATAGAATACTCAAATAGAAGTCATACAAATAAAATTAGTATTTAGTAGAAAATCGGTGGAGGGTCAGAGAGGTACCTACTTTTACCACTGACATATATTTTTATAAATAAATGAATATGTAAATATCCTAAATTTAGTCCAGTGTTAGTCTTAATTATTTAATTTATATTTAGCCTTTTATTAGTAATCAAATTTATCTAGTAGCCTTAAAGGTTTCTTAGTCATTAGAATAAATGTTATATCAAATTTAATTTGTAACATAGTTATAGGTGTTTGATAAATTAGGTAGACCCTCATTTCATTACTCTTAATTAAGGAAATAGTTTGTGTTGTAGAAGTTGTTATTAATCTAGAGTAGGGAAATATATTATTTTAGGACTGGTTATATCATTCTCTTATTTCATTAAAGTACTTAGGTTACTAAAATAGGTTCACAACTTAGGTTCCTAGACATTAGTCGATCACGTGGCCATTTCAACAATTTAGATTATAAGTTATTAATTTAGTTATTAGGCTAAACACCACCAACGCAGTTAATTTATCTTTTAGTCCTACAATCTTTAAGAGTTTAAAAGGTTATAGAGTCTTCAGTAAGTTTGATAGATAATATATATAAGAGGAGTAGAGTGAAGAGGAAAGAGAGAATAACAGGGAGTTGGGTACAATTTGGTGCCGTGACCAGGATTGAGAATTTGCGTTAATTTAAGTGCTTTACTGTTTAAAGTGGCGGCCTTCTGCCACAATTTGCTGTCCGTGTAATAGGAGTGAGTAGGAGAATGATATAACTTTAGTAAGTTTTGAGTTCGCTTCAATGGATAAATAACTTAACAACACAAATTGGATATCATTATTTTTAATTCTTTGTATTACAATGGTTTAGGTTAGAACTATACTTAGTCGAAATATTTAGCTTATCTATAGGTGAAGTCTCCACAAAATTATCCGGTTTAGTTTTTCAATTTGTCCTAATATAAGCGCGCTTTCACAATTCACTAAAAGTACGTCCGCTATAAATGTATTATAGACTACCAAAATTGCTGAGATCTAGATACATGGCTAGGCTAACTAAAACTTAGGAAACGTCGCGTTTGCACCGAATCATTGTTTATAACGCACTTTTCACTTATAATCACTGGTTGTATTAATACTGGAAACTCACTGAAGTTACATCTGTCAAAATGTATACGGACTGGTAGACGCGAAGGTGACGTGTTGTAGTCGGTGGTTATTTATTCTTACATGATTGGTTTGGATTGGCGGAGTCGTCTATTTATCTCTTTTCTGATTGGTCGAATTCAGGAAATTGATCATAGATAGCGCAACAAGTGGGTGCGATGCGATTTTCTAGGAATTTATTCGATAGGTCGAATTATGTTATCATGTCATTTTTAATTTATTCTAGCATAACAAACACATTGATAGCATAACATTGATAACTATCTTATTTTAATTATTTAGCTACCAATTTAAAAACTATCCGTTAGTTATCAGGATTTTATAACATTCATTCGATAAATCATAGAACATTTATTGATAGTGAGTATCGATTATAATTATTTCAAAACAAACATCTGTTGGGGTAAATGTACCAGTGGTCGGCTTGTTAACGAGTTTTCAAAGCATGATCTCTTTGTCTATTAAGCGGAGTAGATTACTTCAATGGAATGGATTTTATACGGGATATATTTCATTTTCTTAACTAATTACGTTAAAATAATAAATCTATTTATAAATAAACGTTTTAACTTTAAACATCAGTTCTGTCTTAAAAATTTAGTTAACCGTTTCGGCAAGCTATTATGGATTGTTCATACTTGGTTTGAGTGACATTGTTTCGTGATATAGTTTTAAAAATAATAATTTCATTGTGGCATATAATTTGATAACGGTTGTGTGTAATGTGCCGGGGAACTTCAAATGTCCTACTAGCCTCTTTAATTAAAGATATTTTTCATTTTCATTCACTCTGGAGGATTTGAGTGTATGTATTCATGACATGTGTGTATGAATTATAGAGTTATTGAATATTGTAAAGCACTATGATTATAATCTAATTATAGATGTAATACGATAAAATTTGACATTTTGATGTTTTGAAGCATATTATAACTTTGAGCGACCGAGTACTGATGCCTTTACCCTATAGCCATGTCATGACAGTGATAAGTTCAAGGAAACACGTTTGGAATTTAAGTTTAAGAGTATATTTAAGAGAAACTAGAAAAGTTTTAGTAGAGAATAAAAGAAAAAGGATAGATGAAAGTTTCACTTTTCTGTATTTAAATGGTGGTATGAAAATGTAGTAGATAGTTCTTTGTGCATATAAATAATTAATTGAGAGAAATTCGGTCCTTGTTGCAAGTTTTAATTCAACACCTTTTCCAAGCCGAGTCAGAGCTATGGAAATATTAGTAATAAACTTGCCCATCTGCGACTTTATAAAGTTATCACGAAATATATTTACTAGACACATAAACATAAATCACAAGCATGATTCCACTTCTCATCTGGAATTTATTAGGAGTCTCATCTAGAATTAATTAGGGGTATAAGTTTAGACTGAAAACGAGGTAGAAGGAATAGGGATCTATCGACTGCCCTGATTTAAAAGTAAAATGCGCCCATAACAAGTATTAATTATTTAAGGACAAGAAACAATAGTTAGCCATAATGATCAAAGCAGTGATCTTATGAAAAGATAGTGAACACATTCTTGGTGGGATTTTTTTTTGAAGTCTAAGCCTAGGTAGTTACTAGTTACCATGTCACTAGTAGGTACTTTAATTTTTTTAGTTTTAGTAGTAACATGAAACTTATAGTATAATTAGATGTATTAATTTAAGATATTAATTAAGATTTAATTATTAGTACACCAGTTTTCTATTGGTATGCGGAATAAAAATTTGTTTAGATACATCCGCACAAATTTATTAAACATTAAAACTTTTGTAAGTAAAGAGTTGGTAAATTGTTCATCATAAAAGAATTTATGATTTTATGATGAACAATCATAATATCATAAATAAGTTATGATGTTGGATAACAAGGGTTGATTACTATTTATTGTAATGGGTAAAACCGCTTTCAAAAATTAATACTTCTTACATATTGTAAAGACGGGGGTGGTTAGGACATTATGTTTAACAAGGCTAGATAACACTAAGTGCTTACACAAAAGAAAACGCAGGAATACAGATTCTATAAATTGAAATTTGAAAGGCAGTGCAGTGAAACAAACCATGCTTAGTTAGGTATTTGAAAATAAAAATAAACTTATATGTAAGAACTGTATAATTTATGAAAAGTACATAACAAAGGGAAAGAAAGTATTGCAGAAAGATAAGATAACATGATTATTAGTATTCAAATGCAAAACCCACATATCACATCACTTCGCTTAGTATCTAAAACACAAGTAGGTAACCAAATCTTTTAGCTTGCACTGGGTTCACAGAGGGTTACGTGCAGCAATTATCATTTCCTCTAGTTTGGTTATATCTTTTAAACAGTTTAACCATCATTAGTGTCATCAAGTAAGCCAAGTAATTTTCTTATATCAGCGAAGGTATCAAGTTAATACCGAGACAAAGGCTGAAACAAAAGCAAAGGATTCCATTAGTTACTGAAAATACCATAACAACTATTTAGGTTTTACTACGTTATTATTACTTTAAGTTCAAGTTAAAGAATAGCACTATTTAAAACGGAGCGCTCAACAACATGTTTTAGGTTAATACTGTAAGTTGACCGACAAAATAGTAAAAGAAGTCCATCATTATACTTACGTTTTACAAGTGGCCAGGTTGTCGATAGGTGGGACCACATTCTACGCATTTTGTCACATCATTTGACTAGCTTAGTTATGATTTGTACAGTAATTCATGTTAAACTTGGTAAATATAACATAAGGGACCTTCCTTTTCTCGTATCAACCTTATCAGATCTAGATTATCATATCAAGATCAGGACCTGTCAAGTCAGTGCCCACAATGGCGACCGTTCGTTCAAAAACTCAAATATGTTTAAGGAGTCTTAGAGGTAACGCTAAGTCAGGAAACTGGTATTTGTAGTGTTTAATGATACACCATAATGATGGGAACAAGTATATTTATTGGTCTTCTTATTATTAGGTTACAGCGTGTGCT
>CASGFW010000262.1:0-17695 GCA_949316455.1 Acleris holmiana
CGACAACCCAGGTAACCCGGTGTCGGCGTTCGTGTGCTGGCACCTGTTCGTGGCGCGCGCGCTGCGGCGCTGCGGCGGGCGCGCGGCGGGCTGGCCGCGCCTGCGCGTGCGGCTCGCGCACGCCGCGCCGCTCGACCCGCGCCCCGAGTACGCGCGCGCCGCGCTCGCGCTGCCCGCCTCCGACCTGCCCACTGCCACGCTGCTGGGCAGCCAGGTCGGTCCTAACCCCCTTTCTTGTACCTACTCTTCCCTTTTGAAGCCGCAGAGACACTAACCACCTTACTTTGACGACACGTTGGCCTAGTTGGGAGTGACCCTGCCTCCGAAGCCGGCTGTCCGGGTTCAAATCCCGGTAAGGGCATATATTTGTGCGATGAGTACGAGTATTTGTTCCTGAGTCTTGGATGTTTTCTATGTATTTAAGTATTTATTTCTCTATCTAAGTATGTTTATCGTTGTCTAGTACCCAATAGTACAAGCCTAGAGCTTTAGTTTGGGACTAGGTCAATATGTGTGACATTGTCCCGTGATATTTATTTATTTATTACTTATAAACGTGAAATAACAGTTGGGGGGGGGGGGGGGGGGGAGAGCTGGCTTATGTATGCATGCTTCTGCTAGATTCTGTCACAATTAACTACAGAGCATCCTTACGGTTATTCCACGTTTATAAATTTGGGGGTAAGAGCACAGGCGGTGATTTCATTCGTGCAGTGCGCACTGGCAGCCGCGCCGCAGTGCGGAAAACCGCCCTGTGCGTATGTGCCCTAAGGTAGCAATCGCCTCCACTTTCAGCTTAGCTGTTAGTAATTCGATTACAAACTGTGAGAATGTCTTGAAGTTGAAACACGCCTTTTGATGCGACATAATGACTGTTTGCTTGCATTAGTCGATTGGCAAGTGGGATATTTGTAGTGTAGTCTTTATACCATCCGGAACCTAATTCCTAAAATAATACAGCTATATGTCCAACAGTGCAGCAGCCGGCTGTTGAGCGCGTGCGGCGCCAGCGTGTTGCTAGAGCTGCCCGGGGCCTCCGACACCGTCAAACAGCTGGCAGCGGGGACAGTGTTAAACGCGCTTGTTATATCCCGTATCGAGTTGCCGCAGTAAGGCAGGGTTAACAATAATAAGTGAAAGCGGCTGGTATTTATATGTATAGGGTGAGAAAAATAGCCGATCTAAATGGGTCAGTATGGGGAATTCGGAAACTATAAGTCAAAATAATCTGCGTTTAGATTTAAAGAAGAAATGTTTCCCACTCTGTAGTTTGGCCATCATGGATATTTAAGCTTAGCCAAATACTGAGTGGCACGAAAGTTAAGGGCAACAAGTCAAGAGACAGGCACCTCTATTAATGAAACATGAAAACCTTTTTACTTATTGCCGATATTGAACTGTATAATATTTAGAGATTTGTAGTTGTGAGTATATTGGTGTTACCAAGATATTGAATATTTACAAACTAGAGATAGGTACCTTCCAGAAGTAAGTCTACCATAGGGTTTTATAAATGTATGGTAATATTTTTATGTATTAAAACAAATTTATATAGTACCCATTTAATCTGTTGTAAAATAACATATAATTTTTGCTGTTGTTATTCATGATGCTGTATTTTATTATACCTGTCATGAAATGTTTTCTTAATATATTAATTTTGTTCTTAGTTTGTTAAGTAGTTTGAATCTATAATGAATTTTAATCTCAATAAAGTTAAGTAAAATACTTAACTTATTATTATTTTTACTTTAATTTTAAAAAGGGTCAGATAATAAAACTTACAATGTACAAACATAATTTATTTCACCAAAACTCATAACTAAATATAACTTATACTGTTCTGCACTTGCACACATCAGATCAGAATACTCAAGACATTCACTCCGACTCGCCCCCTGTAGAGTAATTATTAATTTTTTCCTTCCTTGTAAATATGTTTTGCGCGAGTATGTACTTTCACTATGACAAAGAAAGTGGAAATTTGGTTACCGACAATCTAGAATAGATTCTACTAGGGCTAAGCATAATTGCTTTTGAGATGGTATCATATTGTCAAAATTTGATAGCTCTTGTTTACTTGACTGTTTCGGCGGCCGAGTGTAAAACTATACGATAACATGTCTAAAGCAAATTTAATCAAATATAATACAGCCCAAGGTACATTGTTAAGATGTCTTGCAGTCATTTGGGGTCAGCTAAACCTGAAGGACGTTTTATGTGCTACACAGTAACAATATTTCCATTTTCCCACAACAAATTATGTGTACATAACAGTGTTGGTTGATTTAAATAAAACATCTTTGGGATTCATAGTATATTACAACGCTTACTCAATTCATGACTTCTATTATTACGTAAGTGATCATTTGTACAAATGTTTTTAATGAATGGTAAAAGAATATGTGGACTGGATGGCTCACTTTGAACAGTAAGTACAAAAATAGTTCATAACTACTTAACATAAGGAGTAAGGAAGTCAATGTTGATACTTCATTAAACATGCGGGCAGTCACGATTGTGGTATATTGTCAGAGACTGGGAGCGAGTTTACATACTATAGACTGAATATATTTATAGACCAACCAAATGATTTAAATAAAAAATAAAGTTCTTTGAATACAAGTAGGAAGATATTACACATTCACTAGTACTTTAATTTCAAAACATATTCAGCCTATGAGAGTTTGATTGTTAACAACAACTTCTGACTTCCAAGTGAGCAACAAGGACATAACTTGGAAACCAGCAGTGGTTCTATTTACTATTTAAATTAAACCACCCGTTGCACTTCAAAGAACCTCTTGAGGTAATAGACTTGACCCACGGTCATCACAATAAGAACTGAGGCCTCAAATACGGACCACAACACTACACGAGAGTTTGTGCTCTCATTGATGGAGCGGTGGATGCGGTCGCGGACCTGTGGAAAGATAAACAGTGCACGGTTACTTTGGAAATCAGGCTAGAGCTTAATTTGAGGACTAACAATTATAACATTTTGCTAATATTTGATTGTAAATTAAGGACTAAATCCATCAAGGAATTTCAATTTGAATTTTTGTGGTTAAATTAGTGTTATAAAGACTGCTTTCATTGCCACACCAACAACAAAGTTTATGTACGAGGGCTGCACTGAAAGTTTCAGGAATCAAATACTTAATTTGTCCTTTACTTTTAGTTTTAAATCCCTCCATAATATAAGTTCCGTTTTTAACAGAGGATGATTGTACATCTGTTTAGACTTTAGTTTGAGCCATCTAAAGTAATTTGTTAATTTCATTTCTCCCACACCTCTCAGTGATTGCGTGGATGTGTTAAATAAACAAAGTACCTGCATATATTCCTGCTCATGTTTCACAGTTTTAAGTGTAGTAGCAAGCTCTTTGATCATGTCCTCAAGTTTGTTGTGGTTAACTTCCTCTTCCTTCTCCCCGGTGGCCTTGTGAGGAGCGTCTCCCACCTCCAAGTTGAACATAACAACCTGGAATACGAATAAAAGATCTGAGTAACTGTTATTTATACATACTTTTCTTTGCACAACTGAACTTTTTTTTCGCCTTCTTGGTGGTATGCTTAACTATGGTCCTACTTTTTGGTTGTTGGTCTAAATTGTGTTGTTGATGCATAGTCAATTACACATTTAAGACCAATTCACTATATACTTACAAACAACAAAACATTTACATACAAACATGTCATGATTTCTTGTTATTTTACCTTTGGTGTCATAGTAGACATTTTGTTGCTGAAGCAATATGTGTATCGCCCAGATGTGTGAGCAGAGAATGTGTACATGCCAGAGGACTCTCTCTCGCCGTGATAGATCACCGTGCCATCAGGGCCGGTGATTGTCACATCTATGTCTAGGAATCCACCCTCTGCTATTTCGAAGGTTAGACCTGCAAGTGGGACATTTTTGTTTAATAATTATACAACTCAGAATAGAAATAGTACTAACCATATCTTAAGTTGAACTATAGGTCTTTCACATTGATAAAAACTTCACTCTGCTTAAAATAACATGTTGATCATAGCCAAAATTGTCAAGTACACAAGCACAAGACTGGTTACTATCTAAAAATTCTTTAATATTGAGAGAAAACTGTTTTTATATGTATTTACAGTAAAGCAGGAATAGTTTTGTAAATAATATGAGGCTTACCCAGCTTCGTGTCGGCCTCAACATGCTCGAAAAAGCATTCTTCGGCATGAGCGTCCACTGTAATAGTATAGCTACTTACTGGGCTAAGTAACGAAATAAAAATAACAGTTATTAGCCCTAAATATGTCCAATTACTTTCCATATTGTTGTTTTTATACTAAATATGTGCGTGAATAAGATTTTTCTTCGATTAGCCGACCATAAGCTTGTTTTCTTTCCCAAATCTGGCAGAGCCACGTAATGACAGATGACACAACGCAGCTATTTGTAGATATTGCGTTCAGTTTCATACTATGCATTTAGCAATAATTTGTCGGAATTGAAGTTGGATAATATGCTTCCCACTGTTCCGTCGTAGAATATAATTATAATATACTAAGAGCATTTGCATATGTGATTTGAGTCTTGCAAATATTTACATTATTTTAGATTTCGGTGTAATAACCTTGGCGATACAATTTTATTTATGTTGTTACGCTGTTGAAATCTTTGTTAATGTTTCTAGCACTATTCGTACAAATATCCATAAGCTGGTGACCCATAGACCATGCTAAGACCCATATAAGCTATGTCTATGGACCGTTGTTGACGGAAAATGAGTGCGTTCAAAGCATAGATTAGAAGGGTATACAATGATAGCAACAAAAACAGTAAATCTATTCACCAATAGATGGCAGGAATGAGTGTGTCTGGTAACCGTCTGTTGAGCATCCTGAGCATTGTCTTCTGTATTCACTTATTTCTAAGTTAAGTAGTACGTAATTATATTTTTCTTTTATTTTGAATAGTCTTGTCAATCTCTTCTCGAATGATATTTCGTCGAAAATGGTGAAGAATTGTTATGATATTTCATGTTGGCTAACAGTTGGTCGACGACAAGCTCTTCAACGTTAACGCCTTACCCTACCTTTGTAAGTAATTCCAGAAATGTTAGGGCGTTTCTCCTATGAAGTATACTACGGTTATGTAAATAAAAATGATATAACCGTAGAGCGCGCTATGATCCCAAGTCATGTGGTCAAGATAGAGTGGCTAATCGTAGAGATCGATAAACATGCCCTTGATACGTTAGAATAAATGTTCCAGCTTATAATATAATAATATTTATGACTACACGCAGTCATAAACGTCGAATGACATTAAGGTACATTTTAATGTTCCTCTTCGCCTTTGTCCGAATCGGAGCGAAGTGTAGGTACGAGGTCAACGTCCTCCCACTATTGCCTCCGAGAAGGAAATTGGCCATCACATTGACGTATGCAGCTTGTAAATGCTACTTTAATAAATTGTGAGACAAAACAAAACAAAATACGTTCATAATTTTGTTCTTAATATATTTTAGTGTAAAAAACGAAGTTTTCCAATGTCCTTGTTTTTTGGCATTTCCTATGTTATATTTAGTACTTAACTATTTTCTCTTAAAAACTCAAGGAGATCTAGTTAAAATAACGCTTGTTACTTGCACCAGGATATACAGGGTGTAAGGGACGGTCCAACGAAAACTGAAACTGTGGTTTCAGACCATTATACTGAACTGAAATCCGTTGGAATTTTTTTGCGGAAACGTAAGGTTAAATTTTGACTTTTTCAAACAAAACTCAGCGCGCAATGAAACCGTCACTTCTAGTACGCAAAAGCAACGCGATAGGTAGTTATAGTACGTTTATCAATGGGAGCGGGCGCGGCCGCGCCGGCCGCCTCACTCGTCGATCGCCGCCGGCGTCGGTCGGTTCATTCACCCGCGGTCACGTGTCCGCGCGCGTGATTCCCTACATAACGTAGAAATAATCTCTCCCTGTTTAAAATAATCAACAATTACCTACTGCCTTCAGTGTCTACTTATTAAACGACATCAATGGTAACAAGGTTTTTTAAAATTAATTAACTTGCCTACCTATCTACTTCTTATTTTTTTTAAGTACCTGATGATAAGAGGTATCGGCATTGAGTGTTTAACATGCTCGTGGTTATGGGTTATGAAGGCACCTACCTACTGTATTTAGTGTTAAACTTTACAGTTACCTAGGTGTATGTTATGATGACCTTATAAGCAAAGTTCTAGGTACCTAGGTACCTAACTAAAATAAATAAAAGAAATTGATGTTTACAAACTTACGTGGCAGCAACTAACCATCATCCAAACTCCTTTTGTCTAAAGTTTAGCGTTATTAGCAAACAATCTCTCTCAAATCTAATAACGTTAAATACCGTACCTACCTACCTAATTTAATTTAATGATGGATTACCGTCCGTCAACTTCTTTAACTTTTTATTTGGTAGTAGTAAGGTAGGTAGGTAGGTGCATTATTTTTGACTGTAATGGTAAACAAGTGGGTAGTTAGGTAGGTAATTTACTTATTTAAGCTGCTGGCCAGTGTTATTTAAGTATTGTTCATGCGTAGAATAAACAGTTGAATAATTAAATTAATTCATAAAAACACGTTTTTATTGTAGGTTACTCATAAAGTTCATCAAAGTTTATCCAACGAGTTGGCACAAATCACAAGACAGAAACACTAGCACACGCACAATAACACACGAAAGAACAGACTCATAAACAAACACTCAGCGAAGGAAATCAGTAAGAAAACAAAAACGCATTGCGCACACCTACAGGTAGGTGCCTACGCACACGCACAGCCTCGCGAAAAATAAGACTAGGTAGGTACCAAGTTCAGATTCAAAGTTTAAATCTATCGGCGGTTTGAATATTAGTAGGAATTTAATTAAGTAGGTAATTAATTGCAGAGCTATTAACCGCCGCGCCGCCCGAAAGTAAATACCTACCAACCTACCTAGTCCAGTCGAAGCATTTATAACATTTTTCGCAACAGTGCGTGCGGCCGAAGCACAAGGTTCGGCAGTAGGTAAGTTTAGTTTACCTGTTATTAGTTCGATAACGAATTGAAAAGTGATTGGTTTTAAATAATAACATTCCAGGCAGGTAGGTATTTTTGTCACACCTATTCACCTGCTTACTTCATTTATTCGGTTACCGGTGGATTATGGCGAGGTACAGTCAAGGACTTTAATTGGTATGCCACTATGGAACCCAGTCATAATGACGGCGTTAACCAGATTAAAGAAAGCTAAAATTAACTATTAACGCCGTCTTTATGACAGGGTTCCATAGTGTCTAACAATTAAAGTCCTTAACGCATAATTTGTAAATTCAAATAAACAAGCGTTGTTTCCACTTAGATAAAGATAGTGGCAGTTAGGTACATACCTACTTATCGGGCTTAGGACCGTCAAAAACACCGATTACAGTGTAATAGAATAGCACAAACGATTCTAAACTACTTATTTAAAAAAAAAACTCTTAAAGTTATGTAAACGATTGTAAAATCAACCTAATCACACCGATGAAGCTTCTTATGTTTTAAATTAGGTACCTTGAGTGTTCGAAGTTCCTCCTCTGTTTTAATGGCACAGCAAAGCACGCCCGTACAAATTGTCTCACATTTGCGACAAAACAAACATACTCATCACTTCGCACAGTGCACAGTAATCGAATGCTGATATTATCAGTTGTCTTAAGCTCACTAACATTGTTTATTGCACACTCTCGATTTGCATAAACTTGAACGTTTAAATTCACCAATGTTGATTATGTACGCTGCACATTGGTAGGTAGGTAAGCACCTAAAATTGTCGCTCGTGAAGGCAGGTAGTCGCCGGTTCGGGAATCTTTTCCGATACGTAGTTTAAAGCTCTTAGTTAACTATCACCACACTCATTTGAATTCGCACCATGTCAGTGTATTCCCGAATTATGCAAACATTCGATTTTGCACCACCGGCGGGTCGACGCGCTCGATTGTAACTAACTAAGTACTTACTTAAAGTAAAAATGAAAAACAAACAAGTTTACAATCTATCGCCAAATTTCAAAGGGTGCGAGTGAGAGGGCGTCCGGGCGCATCCGCTAAGTACCTGCTTACCTAGTTAAAAATGATTTAACAAAGCCGAGCCGCGCCGTGTTGTCAATTCTTAAACATTAAAAGGATATTATTGCAAAAACTTAGGTACGAAGCGTTTCATTAATCAGTTACGTTACATTATTCACCTGGCCAATAAAACTTACCACAGTTTAAGATAACAGCCTCTAGGTACTCATGGAACCGATCAATACTGATTTTGAATTGATTTTTAACTTAAAAAAGAATAAGTAGGTACCAATCTATGGCCTTAATTATCGCTCGCTCGGTCGACGGTTAGACATAAAAACCGTTTTAAGATAGGTATAACAGCTACGCCCCTCCAATGTGTGTACGGTGCTGCATGTGGATGCATTTTTAATAGGTCGCCTATCTAGTGTGGTGTAAATAATGCACATATCGAACATACCAGTCTTTCCTCTGCTCTTACCATGTAGCATCTTGTGGCAAGCGGCGGTCTAATAAAATTTTAGAATAATCATTAATTACATGGCGGCAAACAATTTGTTTTCCCGAAACTTGTCTTTGCTGTTGAGTTTGACCCTTTTTCGGGTCCGTAGCTAACTGTGTACTGATTTATTTATTTTCTACTTCAAATTACAGTACCTACGGTTAGCCATTTAAGTAGCTTTACACTCTTGGTGCTTTGTCACTTTAACGTCATGTTTAAACTACTGCACTGATATTATGAAGGTCTTAAACCGACAAGGTACTAAAGTGTGCAGCTACTTATAAGGCCAGCTACCACAGCGAAAATCTTGAGCACTTTGGAGCCTTTTCATAATAAGTTTCTAGCTCAACGTCAAATGCCTACGACAAGCATGACAAGGCTCAAGTATGCTGCTTTATTTTATTAGGTGACTGTATTTGTGAGACTGTTATTAAGTAGGTACAGTCAAGGACGTTAATTGTTATGCCAATATGGAACCCTGTCATAATGACAGCGTCAAACCACATGAAAGAACAAGGTAAAATAATTATAGTGGCATAACGGCATTAAAGTCCTTGACTGTACGAGAGGTTGGCACTCTTCTTCTACTTTTGGGTAAGTACACAAGTAGCTCCAATGCTGCCGATTATCTGAGGTCATTTCTACTGCTGTGATTCAAGCAAACAAGTTGGCCTCTATTCTACCAGGTTAATTTTATTTTTCGGTGTGTTCACCGGGTTAGAATAGTGCCACTCCATGTCTTCCCGTGGATGTCGTAAGAGGCGACTAAGGGAATAAGGGCTTCTAGTATTGTTAGGCAATGGGCTTGCAACCTGTCACTAATACACTAGTAAACATCTCAGCCTACTTTTGCAAAATGTGGTTACAAAATTATTAACATGTCTTTTTAGAGTTGGTATTTCTGTAGCTCTGCCTACCCCACTCTGTGAATGAAGGCGTGATGTTATGTATGTATGTATGTAATTTTATTTTCAGTCTACTAAAACCTACCAGTCTGTAATCGTGGGAGGAGCGCATCCAAACTGCTAACGTTACCGTTTCTTTTTGGTACTCGTATCTCGAAGTGGTGGCGCGACGCGTGTTTGATTTTTTTTTTCATCACAGCACCTCAAAAAGGGTGGTTTTGCTGTTTAAAGACAGAGAGCAAAAGTCGATTTTGCTACGAGCGTGAGCGAGCGTGAGACAATTATAGGAGATTGTACAAGAAGGGCATAAAACCAACCATTTTATCCAAGACTTATGGTACCTATCCATCCGAGCCAGCAGGCGAACTTTTTCTTGGAATTAAGGCAGCAAAGATTGTTGCATTTTTTCCATTAGTCCATTAGGTGTGAGCATTATTTCCTCTTCACTTGACGACATTTTAATTAAATTCCGTAACACAACAAATTTTGCAAAGAAAACAACTAATTAATAGGCCCAAACGAGACAAAAACCTGTTTCCCGCCACTGTTTCTTTCTTTTTTTTGTTAAATGTTGTGCATGAGATTTTTAACTTAGGTTCAACGGAGTGCTGCCAAGTCATACGTTGATTTTCTAATGTTTCTGTAAATAATGCTTGCTTTTAATAACAAGTTTACTTAGAGCAGTCACCTCGTCTGTCTGTCTGGCTGTAGTAGGGCTTGGTTGTCAAATAAAATGTTATTTTATGCAGTCTATACCCAGCATAGAGAAGGACTTTAAAAGCATAAGAAGTGAAAAGTAACATTTTAATTAATTTTCACAATGTGTAAAGGTGGTCGTGGTGTGGCACCATGCGGGCGGCGGGGTGATGGCGTTTAATGTTCACCATGTGGTCTTTTTTACCTTAAGGTAATATTTTCCCGCTGCTGCGGTGAAAAGTAGTATGTGCAACAGAATCTTTGTTTTGCAGCAAAATAGTACATTTTGATACAAGTGCGGAAAGTATGTCATTTTACACGAGTCCCGAAGTATCTTGGCCCGAGCTGCAAGCGAGGGACAAGACTCGGGACGAGTTAAAATGACAGTTCCGCACGTGTATCAAACGACGTTTTTTAATACATTTGCGAAAAAATATCAATGAAACAAAATAAATCAGTAAATAAAACTATTACAAGAGACAATTTTACTTTTAATTGACACAGACTTTATGAAATGGCAACGGTTGTGACCATTCAGCCAAAAAAAAGTCACAGTAATTTAATTAATTACCTATATTTAAAAAATAAAAAGTATAATTCTCTATTAACCAGCGGTAATGCATAAAGGTGGATTCACATTACGCCGTACTGGGCTGTGCCCGGTTTCTGCATGGTGTAATGTGAATTCACCTTAATACGCCACTATCTAATCATTCGTAATACTAATTCAGATTCAGCCATCTTGATGAGAGCTGTTTTTTTTTTAATATTACCTACATACATTTTATGTATGTATGTATTTCATTTTAATATTTTAAATTATATTACCTATGTATAGTCTCAAAGCTAAATGACGAAATCAAAAAGTGGTTGATCATGCAAACTCTTTGGTTAGATGCACGGCTTGGAAGTTGAAACAAAATTATATTTAAAAAAAATAGAAAACTTTAACGCACTAGTGCGTAATATCCCACTTTCCGCACGATATACAGCTACAAAAAGTACCACTTTTTGAGCAACTGTGTTAAAAACCAACTTTGCTCTCTTGCACAAATAACTCTTATCTATCTCTTATGTTCGGAGAATATCTCAATGGCGGGATGAGAAAAGAAATTACATTCCCAGGTAGGTAAGTCATTTTGAAAAATGATTTGCCACTTTTGATTCTTTACTAGACCATTTTAGAATCTTATACATACTCGTACAGCCTTAATAAACTCATTTTTTAAAACTCGATTAAATTAAACGACATTCGGTTTAAAGAAATAAATTTTGCATCACAATAAAATTGAGACAAAGTAACATTAACTTATTCCTCAGACCGCAGTTTTGATACGCTCTGGTTATGATGCGGGGGTTTGCCAGGGGTCTTGCGTTAGGATAAATTTACACGTAAATGCGCAGGACTTCACTAGCTTTTCAAAAAGCTTCTCCATGACATAAAATATGTGGCCATTTTCCCAAGCGCTAAACCGATTACCTACTCATTACTCCAGCTCTTGACGAAATAAATAAACAGCAATAGGATCATTTATTCGGCTAATAAACCACGAACTTAAGAAACAAAATACTTAACTGTGTTTTTAAAAAACTAATTAAGACCAAGTAACCCAAACAGTGTAAAAAAGGGCAGTAAATATTTTACAAATGCACGACACAGTTGCATGACAAGTAAAGTACCATGAAAGTAATTTACTCTGTATACTTAAATATGTTTTGTAATGTAACTGCAGGCAAAGTCTACCCACGGGCTTTTCATCTCATTAGCTCATTACGCTCGATCGGGCAAAATGGCTTTTTCTATGGTTCCGTACCCGAAAGGTAAAAACAAGACCCAATTGCTAAGACCTCACTGTCCATCTGTCTGTCTGTCTGTCAGTCTCTTTGTCACAAGGCTGTATCTCATGATCCGTGATAGCCAGACGGTTGAAATTTTTACAGATGTAAATACAAAAACAAAATAAAATATTTTTTTACAACAAACGTGAGTTTTTGCCGTTTTTGCAAGATTTGTCTGTAACCACAGACAGTGAAACTAAAAAAGGTAATAAAGTGTGTTATGTTGTGATCATGGTACGGAACCCTTCGTGCGCGAGTCCTACTCGCACTCGGACGGTTTTTCATTTGCTTACTACGTAATACATAACACACTCATACTCCATCCAGCTCACCGATTTACGAGCCACTTGATGTGATTCTCATTCAAGATAAAATATCAACTACACATTTTGTTTTTGTAACATCTCGCTCGTTGTAAAGTTCATCTCGATTGACACCAGAGCCTTAAGTGTACTAAGATGCTGTTCACGCGACAAACCGTCTCGAACACGTTTCGTCCATGATATTTATACGAGCAACGCAAACGTATTTGAGACGTTTTTATGAATTAGCCACTTACACTAAGGGCTCTGAAGTTACGTGCGTTAAAGGGACTAGTAACTTTGAGCGGACGCATAAAAGGCGTCGTGGTTTATTATTATTTTATGCCTATCTTTAAATGTTACGTTGTTATGTTTGTGTAGTCATGGAATATCATAGCTTAAGATGATTCCAGCAAGAAACGAAACTTGACTGATATTGTCAGCAAATTTAAGAACAAAAAACTAGCAAGGGTTCTATTTTAGTTGGTTTTTCCCTCTATTTCAATCGTATTGCTTACGATTTGGACGCCTGTACTGTCAAGTTAAATAGTAGTAGCCCGCCCCAAACCTACCTCATTAGTTCCCTCATAAATTGTCAAGCAAACGTACGAGTGTACAGGTTGATAGCTAAATTATTATTGATACAAATTTGTCATTTGCTGAGAAATACTAGTTTATTGTTTTTATTCTTTCAAGTAAACAAATCGTACCAACCCTCTTACTTCATGGTTTCATGGTTTCAGTGAAAACGAGCAAGTGAAAGTAAAGGTTCTTTATTTTCACAGGGAACTTTCGGAGATTTCAAACAGTGATCAGTTAAATTAAAATGTAGGCCAGCGTCTTTTTTTTAGTGTGCCGAGAACAATGCGTTCTATGTATAAACAACCACGCGCGGGTTCGCGTTTAATCTGCGTTACTCCTGACACGCATTCAGTGTGTCGAAGCCTTTATATCATGCGTGGAAGACAATCTGTGCAGTCTTTTATTAAAACATTTGAGATACTAATTCACTGCTAATTATAAATAATGACCCTGACACGATACTAACACGTAATGAAACTAATGAAACCGACCAATATGACATTTGAGTTGGTGTCACGACGACTGAATTTCGTAATCTTTAAACCATATTTACTCATTCAATGAATCATAGAATTATTTGAATCCAGATCATCTCAACGGCAAAATGTCCGTCTCAAAATGTCAAGTCAATGAGTAGGTTCCAAATAACTGAATTTCATAATACTGTGATATTTAGATCCTAATCTCAGATTGACTTAGGTACCACGTGTTTTTTAATCGACAAGTAATGAATATCTGACAAATAAATGTACTTAGCCCTTTCCCTTTCTTACACTTGAAAATAGACAAAATGAGGGCTGTCGTTAGTTGAAAGATAAATCTACTTGTCGATTGTGAAACAGGTCTTATAATGACACACACATACACATAACATCACGCCTTCATTCCCAGAGTGGGGTAGGCAGAGCTACAGAAATACCAACAACTCCAAAAAGACTTAATTTGATGATTCTGTAACAAAATTTTGCACAAGTATTTACCAGTGTATTAGTGACAGGTAGCAAACCCATCGCCTAACAGTACTACAAGCCTTTATTCCCTCTTGAGACGTAGTCGCCTCTTACGACATCCACTGGAAGACATGGAGTGGCACTATTCTAACCCGGCAGATTACACACAGCTACAGCCGCCGCCAGTTTACATATTTCGTTTAGTTTTAACCATTAGTTACGTTTTTAAATAATTAGTTAATTTAACTACTGATCAAACAACAGGCCCTAAGCAAGTTAAATAAAAGCTTGTAAAACAGACAAGTGCGAGTGTCACTCGCACATGAATGGTTCCGTATAACCCTGTATGAAGAAAGTTTCACTTTAAGACAAATTAAAGAAATCTGTGATGAAAAAATATCACCCACGCGTTATTGAATCATTTGTTTATTTTAATCATTTTCTGTTACGTGTAATTCATTAATTAACCAAAGTAAATACAGCTGATGTTCATGTCGAGGTTGGAATATTTAACGGTATTCCAATAATTCGACGATGTTTTACTGTTCACGCGTGATTCGAACAAAAACGTGCTTTTACAATGATAATTATACCAGCAGTTGCCTGCGACTCCGTCCGCGTCGAAGTCGTTAATCGCGGGTAAAAACCCTATGTCCTTGGTCGGGATTTAATTTATCTACCTCCATACCAAATCTCATCGAAATCGATTTAACGGTTTAGGCGTGAAAGCGTAACAGACAAGCAGAGTTACTTTAGCATTTATAATATTAGTAAGGGCGGATAGATTATTAAAAAAAAATAGTAAGAGTAGAATTGGTAGGATAATTAGGATGACGCTGCATAAGTAAACAGAATCAACTGCACCTACGCCGCGCACTCTAACTTGTACTGAGGAGTTCCTATGGCCCCTTCCGTCTTCATCTTGAGAGCAGTTTAATGGTAGAAATTATTAGTACATACATACATACATAATATCACGCCTTTATTCCCAGAGTGGGGTAGGCAGAGCTACAGAAATACCAACAACTCTAAAACGACTTGTTGGTAAATTATTAGTGTTGTCATCAAAATCGCATAAGCATGCATTAAGACTATACGTAAATAAAAACGACTTTATACATTAGTATACATAGTAACTTACTAGTTAGTTAGCCAGTAAGGTAGACACATTCTATAGCTTTATGCATTAATTTCTACAATTTTTTTTTTCTTGACAGAAGGTGGAACATGATGAATGTGTAAAACTTGTATACATAATTTGGAGTGAACCCGTAAATTTTGACAAGCCAGGTTTAAAAAGAGGACACGACGTCATAGCCAACCAAAGACGTCATAGTCAATACCACTTAAAGGTCGAAAGAGGAGGAAACGAGGCCATGGTCCGGGCGGTGCTGCTCTGGTGCCGGGGCGCTGTAATGTGCGATGACCTGAACTTGGTCGGCTACAACTTATAATGTGACTGTAGGAGCTACTTAATTAGTAAAGGAATTTCAATATTATGTGCAAGTAGATATTCTAAACAATACGGAATTTTTCAAAAATAAACTCGCGAAAGTTACTCCATGGTAAGCACAAAAGAAACGAAAAACTGGTTCTTCATTAAAATTTTTAACAACTACACTGGCTGCGCTGTATAGGCCTGTGACAGCTCATTTAAACGCGTATTACGCTTGTTTTTTTTCACGTCACATAAATACGACATTGGTACAAACCTAACAAGCGACGCCGTTCATGAATTTAAATAAATAATCGCCTATTTTCACAACACATCGCTTGTCAGTAGTGATTGAAATTACGAAATACGGCTGGCTGTCACAGGCATCATCCTACAGTGCAGCGAGTGTGAGTATCCCTACTAATTAGTACTGTTTGTACGCACCATTTTTTTCTCGACGGGGAGTTGTACTTAAGATTTTACCGCAAGAGCTTAAATCTCGACACAAACTTGATATTACGTAGGTAGGTTAATTTTATAGCTAAAAAACTTGCAACGTTACCAATTTAGAAGCCTGGGACACATATGGCACATTTTTATCAATCTCAACGCGTTCAGCGCCGTTCACACACACATTTGTGTGACTGTAAAAGTCTTAGACAGTTCATAGCGATGCATAATGTCAAAATAGACTATACCAGAATTTGAAAAAGAGAACTTTCTATCTTAAACAGGTTTCTGTAAAATAAAAAAAAAACTCGGCAAGGAACACTTTGGAAGAGTAAAAGGGGTGAAGGGGGAGGGGAACGGTTGGCAACCGGCATTTATTGATTCAGCGAGGTCGGATTATTAGGAAGAAAAAAATATATGTTTTGCTTCCAGACACATAACGGAAGCTTTTTCAAGTTTTTGTCCAGACTAAAAGGCCGCCGCCTGCAGTCGCTGGTCGTACACCCTTGCCCATGTGAACACGATGCTGCAATGCTGCGGATTTTACTCCTAAAGACTGTATCGAAAAGTATAATGACAACTGTAGCTGGCTGCCATTCTTGTTTGTTTTTTTTTTTTAAATATAAATGTCAAATTATATCATAGATGCTACGGTATTAAACTCAATTAATAAGGTTTTTTTCGGATTACTTTTGATTTTAAAAAATGAGAGGCCTAACTAACACCCGAGCAACAAAAACGAATCATGGACAAATACTCACGAGAAAAGAGTATGTCCATAAGAAAGTTCGCAAAAATCGAGAAGGTGAGTCGTTCTGCGGTTTAAAATGCCATTAAAAAGTACCTACTGGGAAGACCTAAAAAGTTCAGAACTTCTGTTGGAATGGTTCAGAGGACCAAGAAGCGTATCGACGCGACTTGGTAACTTATCGAAAGCAACGGAAGCCAAATCTTAAACACCGTCTTCGAAAGTTATACGACACGGTTTTAACCAAAAATGAACAGTGCATTATTCAAGACCTACGTCACCTACGTACGTTCGTTCGCGTTCATAACTATTTCCACGATGACTACCGATCTTTACATCAAAGAGTGTTTGCAAAAAAGAATTTTGACACTGATTTGACGCCAAAGTGAGACTACCTACTTTATTTGGCTTGATTTGGCTAAAGTAGAAACATCGAGTGATGGCACCTTTGACGTTTGTTTGCTCATGAAGATCCCTAAATATTGACAGCAAGTACAAAGAAACAGATGTCAAACTTCATTGCTGTAGGTACCGGAATAGTGATATACTGCTGGGGCTATAATTTACCGAAACGCATTTCGTAACTAGCTTCATATTGAGGTTGTTTTTATTTGCTCGCACTCTAGGGTTCATAGTTTTAATTATAACTAACAAAAAACATCTCAATAAAACAATTCGCGTGATGATAACATTGATAACAAAGGACCGCTGACTGGTTCAATAACGTATGACAATCAAGTCACTACACTTTCACGTTACCGCCGCTGGCAAACTCGCGTTCTAGTTCTGAATTACAGTGGTTTTATGATTATTTATTCACTCATTTATCAATAATTTCACATATTGTACATTTTGACTCAATATTTCAAATTTCTGACCATGTCATCTTTTTTTTGCCATAAAGTTTATTTCGAGAGTTTGATCCACAAACTCTATTGGCACACAATAAAACGTTTCCATATTCAAATGATTATGAAAATTTCGCATCGTCGCCCTGGAGACTATAAAAGCCCATACATCTAAAATACACGGTTATTCCTACTACAGCTTCAAGAAGTAAACATTGAAAGTAAACTAACTGATATTACTACGAGTTAGCCTAACCCTTTGAGTCAAGTTGGCATAACTGTTAAGGCGAGTTGGCCTGTCTGCTTATTACTCACAAACTAACAGTGATCCCGCTATCTGCGTTTCCACATACCTGCCGTCCTCCCCCTCCACTTACACAGGAA